>JAVKPL010015753.1:0-13093 GCA_032173675.1 Gastrolobium villosum
CGAAAACGAATGAATAAAATAAATGCAAAAGAAATTCATTTTGTGAAGTTTTTCGACAGAAAACTAATTCCGTCGAAAACAGATGAATAAAATAAATGCAAAAGAAATTGATTTTGTGCAGTTTTTCGACGAAAAATGGATTCCGTAGAAGATTTTTGACGGAAAATGGATTCCGTCGAAGATTTTTTACTGAAAATGAATTCCATCGAGAACGGATGAATAAAATAAATGCAAAAGAAATTGATTTTGTGAAGTTTTTCGACGGAAAATGGATTATGTCAAAGATTTTTTACGGAAAATGAATTCCATCGAAAATGGATGAATAAAATAAATTGCAAAAGAAATTGATTTTGTGAAGTTTTTCAACGGAAAAAGAATTTCGTCGAAAACGGAATAATAAAATAAGTGCAAAAGAAATTGATTTTTTGAAGTTTTTCGACGAAAAATGGATTCCGTAGAAGATTTTTGATGGAAAATGGATTCCGTCAAAGATTTTTGACGGAAAATGAATTCCGTCGAAAACGGATGAATACAATAAATGCAAAATAAATTGACTTTATGAAGTTTTTCGACGGAAAAAGAATTTCGTCGAAAATGGATTCCTAAAATAAATGCAAAAGAAATTGATTTTGTGAAGTTTTTCGACGCAAAATGGATTCCGTCGAAAACGGATGAATAAAATAAATGCAAAAGATATTGACCTTATGAAGTTTTTCAACGGAAAATGGATTCCGTCGAAGATTTTTGGCGAAAAACGTTTTCCGTCGAAAACGGATTAATAAAATAAATGAAAAAGAAATTGATTTTGTGAAGAGTTTTGACGGAAAATGAATTCCGTCGAAAACGGATGAATAAAATAAATGCAAAAGAAATTGATTTTGTGAAGTTTTTCGACGGAAAATGGATTCCGTCAAAAAATTGATGAATAAAATAAATGCAAAAGAAATTGATTTTGTGAAGTTTTTCGACGGAAAAAGAATTTCGTCGAAAACTGATGAATAAAATAAATGTAAAAGAAATTGATTTTGTGAAGTTTTTCGACGGAAAAAGAATTTCGTCGAAAACTGATGAATAAAATAAATGCAAAAGAATTTGATTTTGTGAAGTTTTTCGACGGAAAATGGATTCCATGGAAAACTGATGAATAAAATAAATGCAAAAGAAATTGATTTTGTGAAGTTTTTCGATGGAAAATGGATTCCGTCGAAGATCTTTGACGGAAAATGTATTCTGTCGAAAATGGATGAATAAAATAAATGCAAAAGAAATTGATTTTGTGAAGTTTTTTGACGGAAAATGGATTCCGTCGAAAACTGATGAATAAAATAAATGCAAAAGAAATTGATTTTGTGAGGTTTTTCGATGGAAAATGGATTTCGTCGAAAACTGATGAATAAAATAAATGCAGAAGAAATTGATTTTGTGAAGTTTTTTGACGGAAAATGGATTCCGTAGAAGATTTTTGACGGAAAGTGATTTTCGTCGATGATTTTTAAATTAAAATGAATTCCGTCGAAAATGGATGAATAAAATAAATGCAAAAAAAAATGATTTTGTACTTTTTTTAAACAAAAAATGGATTCCGTTGAAAACGGATGAATAAGATAAATGGAACAGAAATTTATTTTGTGAAGTTTTTTGACGGAAAATGGATTCCAGAAAAAATGGATGAATAAAATAAATGCAGAAGAAATTGATTATGTGTTGTTTTTCGAAGGAAAATGGATTCCGTTGAAAACGGATGAATAAAATAAATGCTAAAGTAATTGATTTTGTGTTGTTTTTCGAAGGAAAATAGATTCCGTTGAAAACGGATTAAAATAAAATAAATGCAAAAAAAATTGACTTTGTGAAGTTTTTCGACGAAAAAGGAAATCCGTCGAAGATTTTTGACGGAAAATGAATTCCGTCAAAAATGGATGACTAAAATAAATTGGAAAAGAAATTGATTTTGTAAAGTTTTTTGACGGAAAATGGATTCCGTCGAAAACGGATGAAAAAATATATGCAAAAGAAATTGATTTTGTGAAGTTTTTCGACGGAAATTGGATTCCGTCGAAGATTTTTGACGAAAAATGTATTCCGTCGTAAATGGATGAATAAAATAAATGCAAAAGAAATTGATTTTGTAAAGTTTTTTGACGGAAAAAGAATTTCGTCGAAAACTGATGAATAAAATAAATGCAAAAGAAATTGATTTTGTGAAATTTTTCGACGGAAAATGGATTCCGTCAAAAAATGATGAATAAAATAAATGCGAAAGAAATTGATTTTGTGAAGTTTTTCGATGGAAAATGGATTTCGTCGAAGATTTTTGACGGAAAATGAATTCCGTCGAAAATGGATGAATAAAATAAATGCAAAAGAAATTGATTTTGTGAAGTTTTTGGATAGAAAATGGATTCCGTCGAAAATGGATGAATAAAATAAATGCAAAAGAAATTGATATTGTGAATTTTTTTGACAGAAAATGGATTCCGTCGAAAATGGATGAATAAAATAAATGCAAAAAAAATTGATTTTGTGAAGTTTTTCGACGAAAATGGATTGCGTCGAAGATTTTTGACGGAAAACGAATTCCGTCGAAAACGGATGAATAAAATAAATTGCAAAAGAAATTCATTTTGTGAAGTTTTTCGACGGAAAAAGAATTTCGTCGAAAACTGATGAATAAAATAAATGCCAAAGAAATTGATTTTGTGAAGTTTTTCTACGGAAAATGGATTCCGTCGAAAACTGATGAATAAAATAAATGCAAAAGAAATTGATTTTGTGAAGTTTTTTGACGGAAAATGGATTCCGTCGAAGATTTTTGACGGAAAATGAATTCCGTCAAAAATGGATGAATAAAATAAATGCAAAAGAAATTGATTTTGCGAAGTTTTTCGACGGAAAACGTATTCCGTCGAAAACTGATGAATAAAATAAACGCAAAAGAAATTGATTTTGTGAAGTTTTTCGATGGAAAATGGATTCCTTCGACGGAAAATGGATTCCGTAAAAAATGGATGAAAAAAATAAATGTAAAAGAAATTGATTTTGTGAAGTTTTTCAACGGAAAATGGATTCCGACGAAAATTTTTGACGGAAATTGTATTCCGTCGAAAATGGAGGAATAAAATAAATGCAAAAGAAATTGATTTTGTGAAGTTTTTGGACGGAAAATGGATTCCGTCGAAAATGGATGAATAAAAAAAATGCAAAAGATATTGATATTGTAAAGTTTTTTGACAGAAACTGGATTCTGTCGAAAATGGATGAAAAAAATAAATGCAAAAGAAATTGATTTTGTGAAGTTTTTCGACGAAAATGGATTGCGTCGAAGATTTTTGACGGCAAACGAATTCCGTCGAAAATGGATAAATAAAATAAATTGCAAAAGAAATTCATTATGTGAAGTTTTTGGACGGAAAACGGATTCCGTCGAAAATGGATGAATAAAATAAAAGCAAAATAAATTGATATTGTGAAGTTTTTTGACAGAAAATGAATTTCGTCGAAAATGGATGAATAAAATAAATGCAAAAGAAATGGATTTTGTGAAGTTTTTTGACAGAAAATGGATTCCGTCAAAAATGGATGAATAAAATAAATGCAAAAGAAATTGATATTGTGAAGTTTTTTGACGGAAAACGGATTCCGTCGATAATGGATGAATATAATAAATGCAAAAGCAATTGATTTTGTGAAGGTTTTCGACGAAAATGGATTTCGTCGTAGATTTTTGACGGAAAACGAATTCCGTCGAAAATGGATGAATAAAATAAATTGCAAAAGAAATTCATTTTTTGAAGTATTTCGACGGAAAACGAATTCCGTCGAAAACTGATAAATAAAATAAATGCAAAAGAAATTGATTTTGTGAAGTTTTTCGATGGAAAATGGATTCCGTCGAAAACTGATGAATAAAACAAATGCAAAAGAAATTCATTTTGTGAAGTTTTTCGACGCAAATGGATTTCGTCGTAGATTTTTGACGGAAAACGAATTCCGTCGAAAATGGATAAATAAAATAAATTGCAAAAGAAATTCATTATGTGAAGTTTTTCGACGGAAAACGAATTCCGTCGAAAACTGATGAATAAAATAATTGCAAAAGAAATTGATTTTGTGAAGTTTTTCGACGGAAAATGGATTCCGTCGAAAACTGACGAATAAAATAAATGCAAAAGAAATTGGTTTTGTGAAGTTTTTCGACTGAAAATGGATTCCGTCAAAGATTTTTGACGGAAAATGAATTTCGTCGAAAATGGATGAATAAAATAAATGCAAAAGAAATGGATTTTGTGAAGTTTTTTGACAGAAAATGGATTCCGTCAAAAATGGATGAATAAAATAAATGCAAAAGAAATTGATATTGTGAAGTTTTTTGACGTAAAACGGATTCCGTCGATAATGGATGAATATAATAAATGCAAAAGCAATTGATTTTGTGAAGGTTTTCGACGAAAATGGATTTCGTCGTAGATTTTTGACGGAAAACGAATTCCGTCGAAAATGGATGAATAAAATAAATTGCAAAAGAAATTCATTTTTTGAAGTATTTCGACGGAAAACGAATTCCGTCGAAAACTGATAAATAAAATAAATGCAAAAGAAATTGATTTTGTGAAGTTTTTCGATGGAAAATGGATTCCGTCGAAAACTGATGAATAAAACAAATGCAAAAGAAATTCATTTTGTGAAGTTTTTCGACGCAAATGGATTTCGTCGTAGATTTTTGACGGAAAACGAATTCCGTCGAAAATGGATAAATAAAATAAATTGCAAAAGAAATTCATTATGTGAAGTTTTTCGACGGAAAACGAATTCCGTCGAAAACTGATGAATAAAATAAATGCAAAAGAAATTGATTTTGTGAAGTTTTTCGACGGAAAATGGATTCCGTCGAAAACTGACGAATAAAATAAATGCAAAAGAAATTGGTTTTGTGAAGTTTTTCGACTGAAAATGGATTCCGTCAAAGATTTTTGACGGAAAATGAATTTCGTCGAAAATGGATGAATAAAATAAATGCAAAAGAAATGGTTTTTGTGAAGTTTTTTGACAGAAAATGGATTCCGTCAAAAATGGATGAATAAAATAAATGCAAAAGAAATTGATATTGTGAAGTTTTTTGACGGAAAACGGATTCCGTCGATAATGGATGAATATAATAAATGCAAAAGCAATTGAATTTGTGAAGGTTTTCGACGAAAATGGATTTCGTCGTAGATTTTTGACGGAAAACGAATTCCGTCGAAAATGGATGAATAAAATAAATTGCAAAAGAAATTCATTTTTTGAAGTATTTCGACGGAAAACGAATTCCGTCGAAAACTGATAAATAAAATAAATGCAAAAGAAATTGATTTTGTGAAGTTTTTCGATGGAAAATGGATTCCGTCGAAAACTGATGAATAAAACAAATGCAAAAGAAATTCATTTTGTGAAGTTTTTCGACGAAAATGGATTTCGTCGATGATTTTTGACGGAAAACGAATTCCGTCGAAAATGGATAAATAAAATAGATTGCAAAAGAAATTCATTATGTGATGTTTTTCGACGGAAAATGGATTCCGTCGAAAACTGACGAATAAAATAAATGCAAAAGAAATTGGTTTTGTGAAGTTTTTCGATGGAAAATGGATTCCGTCGAAAACTGATAAATAAAACAAATGCAAAAGAAATTCATTTTGTGAAGTTTTTCGACGAAAATGGATTTCGTCGAAGATTTTTGACGGAAAACGAATTCCGTCGAGAATGGATAAATAAAATAGATTGCAAAAGAAATTCATTATGTGAAGTTTTTCGACGGAAAACGAATTCCGTCGAAAACTGATGAATAAAATAATTGCAAAAGACATTGATTTTGTGAAGTTTTTCGACGGAAAATGGATTCCGTCGAAAACTGACGAATAAAATAAATGCAAAAGAAATTGGTTTTGTGAAGTTTTTCGACTGAAAATGGATTCCGTCAAAGATTTTTGACGGAAAATGAATTTCGTCGAAAATGGATGAAAAATAAATGCAAAAGAAATGGATTTTGTGAAGTTTTTTGACAGAAAATGGATTCCGTCAAAAATGGATGAATAAAATAAATGCAAAAGAAATTGATATTGTGAAGTTTTTTGACGTAAAACGGATTCCGTCGATAATGGATGAATATAATAAATGCAAAAGCAATTGATTTTGTGAAGGTTTTCGACGAAAATGGATTTCGTCGTAGATTTTTGACGGAAAACGAATTTCGTCGAAAATGGATGAATAAAATAAATTGCAAAAGAAATTCATTTTTTGAAGTATTTCGACGGAAAACGAATTCCGTCGAAAACTGATAAATAAAATAAATGCAAAAGAAATTGATTTTGTGAAGTTTTTCGATGGCAAATGGATTCCGTCGAAAACTGATGAATAAAACAAATGCAAAAGAAATTCATTTTGTGAAGTTTTTCGACGCAAATGGATTTCGTCCTAGATTTTTGACGGAAAACGAATTCCGTCGAAAATGGATAAATAAAATAAATTGCAAAAGAAATTCATTATGTGAAGTTTTTCGACGGAAAACGAATTCCGTCGAAAACTGATGAATAAAATAATTGCAAAAGAAATTGATTTTGTGAAGTTTTTCGACGGAAAATGTATTCCGTCGAAAACTGACGAATAAAATAAATGCAAAAGAAATTGGTTTTGTGAAGTTTTTCGACTGAAAATGGATTCCGTCAAAGATTTTTGACGGAAAATGAATTTCGTCGAAAATGGATGAATAAAATAAATGCAAAAGAAATGGATTTTGTGAAGTTTTTTGACAGAAAATGGATTCCGTCAAAAATGGATGAATAAAATAAATGCAAAAGAAATTGATATTGTGAAGTTTTTTGACGTAAAACGGATTCCGTCGATAATGGATGAATATAATAAATGCAAAAGCAATTGATTTTGTGAAGGTTTTCGACGAAAATGGATTTCGTCGTAGATTTTTGACGGAAAACGAATTCCGTCGAAAATGGATGAATAAAATAAATTGCAAAAGAAATTCATTTTTTGAAGTATTTCGACGGAAAACGAATTCCGTCGAAAACTGATAAATAAAATAAATGCAAAAGAAATTGATTTTGTGAAGTTTTTCGATGGAAAATGGATTCCGTCGAAAACTGATGAATAAAACAAATGCAAAAGAAATTCATTTTGTGAAGTTTTTCGACGCAAATGGATTTCGTCGTAGATTTTTGACGGAAAACGAATTCCGTCGAAAATGGATAAATAAAATAAATTGCAAAAGAAATTCATTATGTGAAGTTTTTCGACGGAAAACGAATTCCGTCGAAAACTGATGAATAAAATAAATGCAAAAGAAATTGATTTTGTGAAGTTTTTCGACGGAAAATGGATTCCGTCGAAAACTGACGAATAAAATAAATGCAAAAGAAATTGGTTTTGTGAAGTTTTTCGACTGAAAATGGATTCCGTCAAAGATTTTTGACGGAAAATGAATTTCGTCGAAAATGGATGAATAAAATAAATGCAAAAGAAATGGTTTTTGTGAAGTTTTTTGACAGAAAATGGATTCCGTCAAAAATGGATGAATAAAATAAATGCAAAAGAAATTGATATTGTGAAGTTTTTTGACGGAAAACGGATTCCGTCGATAATGGATGAATATAATAAATGCAAAAGCAATTGAATTTGTGAAGGTTTTCGACGAAAATGGATTTCGTCGTAGATTTTTGACGGAAAACGAATTCCGTCGAAAATGGATGAATAAAATAAATTGCAAAAGAAATTCATTTTTTGAAGTATTTCGACGGAAAACGAATTCCGTCGAAAACTGATAAATAAAATAAATGCAAAAGAAATTGATTTTGTGAAGTTTTTCGATGGAAAATGGATTCCGTCGAAAACTGATGAATAAAACAAATGCAAAAGAAATTCATTTTGTGAAGTTTTTCGACGAAAATGGATTTCGTCGATGATTTTTGACGGAATACGAATTCCGTCGAAAATGGATAAATAAAATAGATTGCAAAAGAAATTCATTATGTGAAGTTTTTCGACGGAAAATGGATTCCGTCGAAAACTGACGAATAAAATAAATGCAAAAGAAATTGGTTTTGTGAAGTTTTTCGATGGAAAATGGATTCCGTCGAAAACTGATAAATAAAACAAATGCAAAAGAAATTCATTTTGTGAAGTTTTTCGACGAAAATGGATTTCGTCGAAGATTTTTGACGGAAAACGAATTCCGTCGAAAATGGATAAATAAAATAGATTGCAAAAGAAATTCATTATGTGAAGTTTTTCGACGGAAAACGAATTCCGTCGAAAACTGATGAATAAAATAATTGCAAAAGAAATTGATTTTGTGAAGTTTTTCGACGGAAAATGGATTCCGTCGAAAACTGACGAATAAAATAAATGCAAAAGAAATTGGTTTTGTGAAGTTTTTCGACTGAAAATGGATTCCGTCAAAGATTTTTGACGGAAAATGAATTTCGTCGAAAATGGATGAATAAAATAAATGCAAAAGAAATGGATTTTGTGAAGTTTTTTGACAGAAAATGGATTCCGTCAAAAATGGATGAATAAAATAAATGCAAAAGAAATTGATATTGTGAAGTTTTTTGACGTAAAACGGATTCCGTCGATAATGGATGAATATAATAAATGCAAAAGCAATTGATTTTGTGAAGGTTTTCGACGAAAATGGATTTCGTCGTAGATTTTTGACGGAAAACGAATTCCGTCGAAAATGGATGAATAAAATAAATTGCAAAAGAAATTCATTTTTTGAAGTATTTCGACGGAAAACGAATTCCGTCGAAAACTGATAAATAAAATAAATGCAAAAGAAATTGATTTTGTGAAGTTTTTCGATGGCAAATGGATTCCGTCGAAAACTGATGAATAAAACAAATGCAAAAGAAATTCATTTTGTGAAGTTTTTCGACGCAAATGGATTTCGTCGTAGATTTTTGACGGAAAACGAATTCCGTCGAAAATGGATAAATAAAATAAATTGCAAAAGAAATTCATTATGTGAAGTTTTTCGACGGAAAACGAATTCCGTCGAAAACTGATGAATAAAATAAATGCAAAAGAAATTGATTTTGTGAAGTTTTTCGACGGAAAATGGATTCCGTCGAAAACTGACGAATAAAATAAATGCAAAAGAAATTGGTTTTGTGAAGTTTTTCGGCTGAAAATGGATTCCGTCAAAGATTTTTGACGGAAAATGAATTTCGTCGAAAATGGATGAATAAAATAAATGCAAAAGAAATGGATTTTGTGAAGTTTTTTGCCAGAAAATGGATTCCGTCAAAAATGGATGAATAAAATAAATGCAAAAGAAATTGATATTGTGAAGTTTTTTGACGGAAAACAGATTCCGTCGATAATGGATGAATATAATAAATGCAAAAGCAATTGAATTTGTGAAGGTTTTCGACGAAAATGGATTTCGTCGTAGATTTTTGACGGAAAACGAATTCCGTCGAAAATGGATGAATAAAATAAATTACAAAAGAAATTCATTTTTTGAAGTATTTCGACGGAAAATGATTTCCGTCGAAAACTGATAAATAAAATAAATGCAAAAGAAATTGATTTTGTGAAGTTTTTCGATGGAAAATGGATTCCGTCGAAAACTGATGAATAAAACAAATGCAAAAGAAATTCATTTTGTGAAGTTTTTCGACGAAAATGGATTTCGTCGTAGATTTTTGATGGAAAACGAATTTCGTCGAAAATGGATAAATAAAATAGATTGCAAAAGAAATTCATTATGTGAAGTTTTTCGACGGAAAACGAATTCCGTCGAAAACTGATGAATAAAATAATTGCAAAAGAAATTGATTTTGTGAAGTTTTTCGACGGAAAATGGATTCCGTCGAAAACTGACGAATAAAATAAATGCAAAAGAAATTGGTTTTGTGAAGTTTTTCGACTGAAAATGGATTCCGTCAAAGATTTTTGACGGAAAATGAATTTCGTCGAAAATGGATGAATAAAATAAATGCAAAAGAAATGGATTTTGTGAAGTTTTTTGACAGAAAATGGATTCCTTCAAAAATGGATGAATAAAATAAATGCAAAAGAAATTGATGTTGTGATGTTTTTTGACGTAAAACGGATTCCGTCGATAATGGATGAATATAATAAATGCAAAAGCAATTGATTTTGTGAAGGTTTTCGACGAAAATGGATTTCGTCGTAGATTTTTGACGGAAAACGAATTCCGTCGAAAATGGATGAATAAAATAAATTGCAAAAGAAATTCATTTTTTGAAGTATTTCGACGGAAAACGAATTCCGTCGAAAACTGATAAATAAAATAAATGCAAAAGAAATTGATTTTGTGAAGTTTTTCGACGGAAAATGGATTCCGTCGAAAACTGATGAATAAAACAAATGCAAAAGAAATTCATTTTGTGAAGTTTTTCGACGCAAATGGATTTCGTCGTAGATTTTTGACGGAAAACGAATTCCGTCGAAAATGGATAAATAAAATAAATTGCAAAAGAAATTCATTATGTGAAGTTTTTCGACGGAAAACGAATTCCGTCGAAAACTGATGAATAAAATAAATGCAAAAGAAATTGATTTTGTGAAGTTTTTCGACGGAAAATGGATTCCGTCGAAAACTGACGAAAATAAATGCAAAAGAAATTGGTTTGGTGAAGTTTTTCGACTGAAAATGGATTCCGTCAAAGATTTTTGACGGAAAAAGAATTTCGTCGAAAATGGATGAATAAAATAAATGCAAAAGAAATGGATTTTGTGAAGTTTTTTGACAGAAAATGGATTCCGTCAAAAATGGATGAATAAAATAAATGCAAAAGAAATTGATATTGTGAAGTTTTTTGACGGAAAACGGATTCCGTCGATAATGGATGAATATAATAAATGCAAAAGCAATTGAATTTGTGAAGGTTTTCGACGAAAAAGAATTTCGTCGTAGATTTTTGACGGAAAACGAATTCCGTCGAAAATGGATGAATAAAATAAATTGCAAAAGAAATTCATTTTTTGAAGTATTTCGACGGAAAACGAATTCCGTCGAAAACTGATAAATAAAATAAATGCAAAAGAAATTGATTTTGTGAAGTTTTTCGATGGAAAATGGATTCCGTCGAAAACTGATGAATAAAACAAATGCAAAAGAAATTCATTTTGTGAAGTTTTTCGACGAAAATGGATTTCGTCGATGATTTTTGACGGAAAACGAATTCCGTCGAAAATGGATAAATAAAATAAATTGCAAAAGAAATTCATTATGTGAAGTTTTTCGACGGAAAACGAATTCCGTCGAAAACAGATGAATAAAATAAATGCAAAATAAATTGATTTTGTGAACTTTTTCGACGGAAAATGGATTCCGTCGAAAACTGACGAATAAAATAAATGCAAAAGAAATTGGTTTTGTGAAGTTTTTCAACTGAAAATGGATTCCGTCAAAGATTTTTGACGGAAAATGAATTTCGTCGAAAATGGATGAATAAAATAAATGCAAAAGAAATGGATTTTGTGAAGTTTTTTGACAGAAAATGGATTCCGTCAAAAATGGATGAATAAAATAAATGCAAAAGAAATTGATATTGTGAAGTTTTTTGACCTAAAACGGATTCCGTCGATAATGGATGAATATAATAAATGCAAAAGCAATTGATTTTGTGAAGGTTTTCGACGAAAATGGATTTCGTCGTAGATTTTTGACGGAAAACGAATTCCGTCGAAAATGGATGAATAAAATAAATTGCAAAAGAAATTCATTTTTTAAGTATTTCGACGGAAAACGAATTCCGTCGAAAACTGATAAATAAAATAAATGCAAAAGAAATTGATTTTGTGAAGTTTTTCGATGGAAAATGGATTCCGTCGAAAACTGATGAATAAAACAAATGCAAAAGAAATTCATTTTGTGAAGTTTTTCGACGCAAATGGATTTCGTCGTAGATATTTGACGGAAAACGAATTCCGTCGAAAATGGATAAATAAAATAAATTGCAAAAGAAATTCATTATGTGAAGTTTTTCGACGAAAAACGAATTCCGTCGAAAACAGATGAATAAAATAAATGCAAAAGAAATTGATTTTGTGAAGTTTTTCGACGGAAAATGGATTCCGTCGAAAACTGACGAATAAAATAAATGCAAAAGAAATTGGTTTTGTGAAGTTTTTCGACTGAAAATGGATTCCGTCAAAGATGGATGAATAAAATAAATGCAAAAGAAATTGATATTGTGAAGTTTTTTGACGTAAAACGGATTCCGTCGATAATGGATGAATATAATAAATGCAAAAGCAATTGATTTTGTGAAGGTTTTCGACGAAAATGGATTTCGTCGTAGATTTTTGACGGAAAACGAATTCCGTCGAAAATGGATGAATAAAATAAATTGCAAAAGAAATTCATTTTTTGAAGTATTTCGACGGAAAACGAATTCCGTCGAAAACTGATAAATAAAATAAATGCAAAAGAAATTGATTTTGTGAAGTTTTTCGATGGAAAATGGATTCCGTCGAAAACTGATGCATAAAACAAATGCAAAAGAAATTCATTTTGTGAAGTTTTTCGACGCAAATGGATTTCGTCGTAGATTTTTGACGGAAAATGAATTCCGTCGAAAATGGATAAATAAAATAAATTGCAAAAGAAATTCATTTTGTGAAGTTTTTCGACGGAAAATGAATTCCGTCGAAAACTGATGAATAAAATAAATGCAAAAGAAATTGATTTTGTGAAGTTTTTCGACGGAAAATGGATTCCGTCGAAAACTGACGAATAAAATAAATGCAAAAGAAATTGGTTTGGTGAAGTTTTTCGACTGAAAATGGATTCCGTCAAAGATTTTTGACGGAAAAAGAATTTCGTCGAAAATGGATGAATAAAATAAATGCAAAAGAAATGGATTTTGTGAAGTTTTTTGACAGAAAATGGATTTCGTCGTAGATTTTTGAAGGAAAACGAATTCCGTCGAAAATGGATGAATAAAATAAATTGCAAAAGAAATTCATTTTTTGACGTAAAACGGATTCCGACGATAATGGATGAATATAATAAATGCAAAAGCAATTGATTTTGTGAAGGTTTTCGACGAAAATGGATTTCGTCGTA
>JAVKPL010015754.1:0-12957 GCA_032173675.1 Gastrolobium villosum
GAATAAACTCAAAGGTATCCCCTGCCGTAATCGAAGACTAATCCCCATCGAGCACCATCGGACCCTTTCAGTGGTGGCTCTCCCAAATCCTTTTTTTTCCATTCACAGGACGTGTATTTAGAATTTTTAATTATCAATTTACACACCCAGTTAATTAGCATATAATTACAATTTCTTAAATTGTCTGTCATTATATCTGCATATATATTAGAAAATGTAATTGATTAATTTTAATTTAAAAAATTACCTAATTGAGAGTAATTCAAAAAGTGCAATTAAAAAATAACTAATAAGGCAGATTAAAGAAAAATTCGGAGTGATAAATAACCCATTAATTTTGGCCTAAACCAGAAATAAAACAGCTCCATGCTTTTGAATACAAATTTGTAAATAACGAAGGTGTTAATAACATGCTACATTTCCTCCACGCATTGTACCGTTTCGAAATATGACCCCCACTAATTGTCACATACGCATCACTCATATAATCCTCAATATTTCATTTGCTCTTAATTCCTTCCACTTGTGGATGATCATCTCTACGCTTCCAATTCACAATTCTATAAGAATTTGCAATATCGTTATAAAGAGAAGGAAGTTTATGTGGAAGCAAACATACCCCTTCACTTTGATGTGGTGTATAACCTCTTTTTTTTGGAAATATGGTGTATAACCTCTGAGGAGGCTATGATCAGTTCACCAAATGAGTCTTTTGGATTTCATTCTCCATTTTAACGGATTTTTGTGTAATGTTTACGTCTCAGATCCAAAATCGTCGTGCATCATTGATGTAACTTTACCAAACCCATTCAAAATAATCTTTTGTATATGGTTGCAGACTATTTGCACAAGTAAAACGCATAAATATACTCAATGAAAATATGGGGAAGGACATTGTAACAAACAAATTGTGTTACTACCATTCAATCTCACCGTTAGATCAATTATGTTGATCTAACAGTTATATTTATTTTCATCTTTGAATGATTATGATTTCCCATATTTAAAATAAAAGCATTAAATATGGGAAATCATAACCATACAAAGGTGAAAATAAATATAAAGTATTAAATTTGGGAAATCATGAGCATACACAGATGAAAATAAATATAACCGTTGGATCAACATAATCATGAGCACACAACTTGTTGGTACAATATCGTTGCCCATTTAACAAACATTAGACTTGAGAATTGCAATGTTTAGAACCAAGAAATTACAATGAAAATACAGTTTGGTCACCATTAGTATAGTTTTCGAGTTGAGATCCACTTTTTAAAGCTCCCACCTACTTTTGTAATGTACTCAATCCCAGGTTTGAGAATGATTGACAATTTTATAGAGGCCTTCGGAAATGACAACAAACACCAAGTAGCAATGGCTTGTGCCCATGAGCAATCATCAACAAAGCAAATTGTGATCCTCTCCATCTTTTCAGCAGTAGTTATTATGTACTTAACAAATTCAACTTCAAGTTCTTTACCTGTATAACCCCTTATGCAAATGGTCTTCAATTGGTGATTAATACATTCAAAATGCACCCTTCTCTGCCAAAATAATTGCTTATGGAATAGCAGCCAATCATCTCCCTTATCATTATACACACTACTATAGTCATACATTGACTCATTCTTCACCTGCAGCAGGATAAAACTGTGTCACTAAATATAAAAGGAAAATTACAAGCATTTCACTAAAGTAATCGTAAGTGTACCTCATTGTTTATTTCGAGATTCTGCAAATGAGGGCAAGATCTAAGGTCATAAGAGAGAGATATGACATTTTTGACATTGTTCAAATCTAATTCAATGCAGAGAGTAACCAGATTCTCAAATACATTGGCGATGCTTGAACTCCGAGGACTCTGCAAAAAAAAAATTAAATAATAATAAATAAAATAAACAACTTAAATTGTAGAATATGTCTATAAATAAATCACCTTAAAACGGAGGTACGAAGAATATGTCTACACAAACTTCTAAATCAAACAAGTACATCATGAGGTTTAAATTGTAGATAACATAACGTGACACAGTCACAACATCCCAATTGCAAGCAAATGCACACAGGATAAACTAGACACAACCAAGACACAGCCCTAACCAATTATAACCTTGGACTATAATCTTATTACGAAGTGGGTATTTGAACTGGGTCGGCCCTTTTTATAGACTGGTGGAGAATAAATACTCACTTGAATATCACGGCAAGCTTCTAGAAGCACCATTGAGGTCAAAAGCTTTTTTCCAAATGCAGAATAATAACGCCTTTCCAATTTGAAATCATTGTAACAACGGAGAACCTTCAGTTTTGGAGCCTTTAAATCCAGTCTTTTAGGGTTAGAAACAATGGTATCGAACTCTATGACATCAAGCTTAACAGCAGAAATCACAATCTCATTCACGGTCATTCTACGAATTTTAAAAAATTTGAGACTTGGACAGTCGATCTTAACCTCTTTTCTGAAACCACAGCAGTCAAGAGAGTTAGATTTTCAAGGGATGAACAGCTGGAGAGAATCCCTTGCAAATCCACTGTCGGAAAATTCACTTCAACAAATGTTAGGGTTTTTAAAGTTTGAGGAACATCAAAAGAGGGTGAAGTTTTAAGGTAATAATTCTTCAATTGAAGCACCTCAAAACCTGAAAAAATATCAAAAGGCAAATCGAGAACCATTCCATGATCTTTCAGGCTACATTCGCGTTCCATGGAAAGCTCTCTCACCCCTTTCTGCTCCAATAGCTTCCTCATCCACCCCACAGCTTCCCCACTTGCGCAGCTCTCATCCATGTGTCGAATCTTGCAACTTGTTAAGGGACCAGAGTGAGTATCCAAGACTGAATTGATGAGCATGGCTGCTTGGCCAATTGCATCTGCATCTCCTTCCTCTCTAGGCATTACCTTACGACGAAAAGCTGTTCTAAGACGCTTGTTTGGGCTCGTAGTTTGAAGATATGAATCGATAAGAGGCCTTAACATTTTACTCTGATCGAAGCTGAGGTGGGAAGAGTGCATCCATATTGATTTCCATCGTCGCGAAAGTATGCTGGTTCTCACACCTTCGGAGCCTGGAAGGAGGGATATGATAGCAGCTAGGAGGTCATCAGAAAGATTGCTAATGAGATCTACTCCTTCATTTGTACTCATTTTTTTAAGCTCTAGGCTTGTAATCTCAATGAGAGAAAAATGAAAATAGGAGGGAGAGGGAATGGCACAAGGGAAAAGATGAAGCTTTGGTGAAAAAAATAACTGAATAGATGGGTGCGAGGGATATCGTAGCGATAAAAATTAGAAGAAAAAAATAGTAGGGGAAAAGGAGAACGATTGAAGAGGGGGCGCAGAAGTTAGGTCAAGAAAAAAGGAGGGATAAGGGAAGAATAAAATAAAGATTAAGAAATAAGAGATAATTTGAAAAGAAGATTTTGATTTGTTAATTCATTGATTCCTCTTGTGATGAATGGACTATTTATTGGGATAGGATATCGTAACAACCAAATAATGTTACTATCAATGTTTCTACCACATTTTAATCGTTGATTTCCGTCAATCAATGATTATCATTGTTTTCAAATCAAACTTATTAATTAATTATTAATTTGCAATAAATGATAACCGTTGATTGACGGAAATCAACGGGTAAGATATGATAGTAACATTATTTAGTTGTCACAATATCCTATCCTCTGTTTATTTATAGATTAAGTGAAATATTGTGGATATGGATGGAATAAAAGATAAATTAAATTTAATTTGAATTTTAAATCACAGTCGCTATAGATATTGTGGATATGGATGGAATCATGGAATAATAACAAACTCCAGCATCAGGAAAAATTTCCGCAATTGCAGTTACAAAGGAAGCAAGGATATGGTGACCGTTTTGATTGGCCAGTCATTACAAGCAATTGACATCCTGTCTTCAAGCTAGCGTTTGATTGACCCGTACTTGGACTATTAAACCGGTAATTTGAATTTCATATCTTTGTTTTACATTTACGATCTTCTACGAAAATAAATATAAAATATTACTATGATAAATTAAAATTAATTTCTAGCAAAGTAAAAAACATGTGATTGAAAATTTTAATGTTCCACTAATATTATATTTTATTTGACATTTAACTCAGCAAAATCGAATAATAATAATATTTGAAAAAGATTACAAACATTGAATATATATATATATATGTGGAAAAGTATTTCTCCGGTCTTCGGAGATAAAATTATCTCCAGTGAGCTCAAAACGACGTTATTTTTGGTTATAAGATTAAAAAGTTATAATCATAAAGACTAATATAACCCTGCAATATATTATAATTACAAAAATAACTTGATTTCCGCCTCAAAACGATGTCGTTTTGAGCTCACTGAACATAACTTTATCCCCAATGACTGAAGAAATCCTTTACCCACAAATATATATATTTGGGAAAAATATTTCTCAAGCTGTTTGAGATAAATTTATCTCCGGCCACCCCAAAACTACGTCGTTTTGATTATTTATTTCCTTATATTTATTGATTCACCTTTGAATTGTTATGATTCTCCTTTTCTCTCTCTTCCTTTATCACCATTGATCTAACTTTGAACGGTTATGATTTAGTAGCCGCAGATAAAGTTATCTCCGGCAGCTTGAGAAATGATAAGCCCTATATATATATATATATATATATATATATATATAGGAAAAGTGTGTATCATTTTAAAGGATGTAAAGTTATATCATTTTAAATTAGCGAAAGAGATAGATGATAGGGGAGAGAGAGTGGACAAAAAAAAAGGTGTGGGTATTATCTATTTGTAAGAGTAAAATGACATAAGTTGTGTCATTAATGACAAACATTTTTCCTATATATATATATATATATATATATATATATATATATATAGGGAAAAACGTTTCTCAAGCAGCTTGAGATAAGTTTATCTCCGGCTAGCCCCAAAACTACGTCGTTTTGATTAATGAAGGGTGTTTATGTAATTTTAGGTGAATTAATGAAGGGTATTTTTGTAATTTTATTTATTTTTATATCATATACATTTTACTGAAACACCCTTCATTAATTCAACTAAAATTACATAAACACCCTTCATTAATCAAAACGACGTAGTTTTGGGGCTAGCCGGAGATAAACTTATCTCAAGCTGCTTGAGAAATGTTTACCCCATATATATATATATATATATATATATATATATATATAGTATTCTTCATCACTTCTTTTACAAAAACATTTCCTTCATTTATTTTAAGTCTTTTTCGTAAAAACCTAAAAACAATTCTTTACATTTTAATTAGTTACCATATTGTGGAAACACAAATCGATTCATCTAACTTAAGAAGACTGGTTATAGTAGTAATTGTTTTCCAATCCCTGTGGAGACGATCTTATTTATCACTTTTATTACTTGGAACGATCGGTACACTTGCCGATTACGCAACAGTACGCACTTTTCCATAGTCAGTATCAGTTCTGGCACCAATTCTCATTATTTTGACTTGAAACTTGTTTTACAAGTCCTATACTAGGAATATTTTAATGCAATTGTTATAATTTTCCGGATACTTCACCGGTACGCATTTATACCGTGAAGCAAAACCGCTATCTGCACTTTTCGTCCAAAAAGTGACTTTCAGCATTCTTAACCACTTACTATAATTATTTAAACCTCATTATAATTATTAGGGTCAATTATGAAATTATTTCCTAATTCTCATATTTATTTAATTTTTTTTTTTTGGTAATCATCATATTTATTTAATTAATTTCCTTAATTAACTGTCACTTACAAAGAGATGTGCCATCTGCCGATGTTTTGTACAATCAAATTACTCAACCAACGGCTCAAAACAGATATATGCAACCAAAAGCCTCGAAGCTATAAAATTTAAGCTACTTTTGAATGTTTTAAAACTCCTTGGCCAAACCTCCTTGATAATGTTTAAGGTCACAAATTACCCCTGAATTGGAAAGATCCTAGTTTAGGTCGTCATCATCAACCGAAAGAATCATTGGAGTGGTCCTCTTCTGACAGGTATTTTTGAAGTGAGTTGTTAGACTCAACAAGTTTTAATTATTATTTTTCTAATTAAACAACTTTTTACTTATTTCCATCATCATCAATCATAAGTTATTTTAATAAATATTAGAGAAATACAAAATCATTGAGACCTTCACTTATAAACTTAAACTTTTAGGTGAGATGATTGTTTTACATAATATCAAAGCCAAAGTGACCGCGTATTCACGAGTTCAATCCTCACCATCCTCACTTTCTAGTTGAATTAATTCAGCATAATATATAGAACCAAATATGGGTCTGTGCAATATTTACGCTTCAAACCCAAAGAGCTCTTGCGCGAGGGTGTATATTAGATCACTTCCAAACTTAAATTTTTGGTGTAAAATGATTCTTTACATGATATCAACTAATGGATAGGGTTCCCGAGCATATATCAAAAACCATATTTGTGACTTGCTTGTTATTATATTATTTTACCTATAAGATTTGTTATTCTTTTATCCATTGAGGGCTATTTATTGTTGTCATAAACTTCAATGTGATCGTGATAATATTTTTTTATTTATTTTAGTTTTTATAACGTATTTAAATGGGTTATTTTTTCTGCAGTGGATGCAGAAAAGTTATTTGCATTGAGCTTAAAACATCATTTTTTGGTGGAAATCAAGGTATTTTTAAAATTTTAATTTATTTCAGGGTTATAATAGTCTTTATCAGTATAATTTTTTAATTTTTCAACCCAAAATGAGATCGTTTTGAAAGTGAATACATATAACTTATCTACAATCACTGTAGAAACATTTTTCTGCATTTAATTAGATTTCATAAAGAATGAGCTTTTAGTAGTATTCCATATATATGTATATATATGGCAAAATCATATCTAAAGTTGTTGTACGTGCAACAATGACAAATATATGGCTATGACTCCCCATATTTAATACTTTAACATTTTGTATGGTTATGATTTCCAACATTTAATGCATTAACCTATATATATATATGAAAAATTTGTTACTGTTGCACGTAAAGCGGCAGCAGAAAAATCGAACCCTATATATAGGGAAAATTTCTTTTGACTCCAGAGTAAGATTTACAATTCTTACTTCGCATCTCATACAGAAACCAACGGTAGTCATTTGTAATGTAATTATTAATTAATTAATTAGTATAACTTCCTAAATTATAGCCATTAGATGAGCAAAAATCAACTATTAAGATGGAGAGTAAGAAACAGGGAAAAATATTTGTGTTTTTACTATAGAATTTTTTTTTTTATCAGTTCACATAAAAGTGAGCGGGCCACATTATACTATTAAGAGATAGAACAAAATTATAATATCAACCAAGTTACTCAATGAGACTCATCACGTATGCGTTTAATTGATTTGTTAGATCAACCAAGTAAAAGAATAAAAAAAAAATTTTTGATTACCAAAAAAAAAAAAATTAACCATTAACTTGCGAGGGTCAACTTTCTAGATTTTTTAAAATATAATATATTAACATATTTATGGCGGACTATTTTGTAGTGAAGAACTAAAAATAAATTTACCCTTTTGCCGGAGAACTAGCAATTAAATTTCAAGACTAGCTGGGGAAATTACACATTCTTCTTTCACCATAGTAATTCTAGTGGGACAGCCTGCGTTAGGATATGGGGATACACGGTAGATTACAAAATATATTGCAAATTTAAGTTAAGAATTTTCTTTTTCTACCTAGGGAAACATGTCTCTAGCGTTGTATTTGTCTAATACAGCACAAACAAAAAGAGTGAGATCCACTAAGAAAAAGAGAAAAAAGAAAAGAAAAAAATGGGTACAACCGGTTTTTGAATATCCTTTTTTTAATATAGGGGTAGGTTATATTTACAATTTTTTTATTTATAAATTATATTATATACTACGGGTAGCACATATTATTTAAGCATATACTACCCATAATACATGGTGTAGTTTGTAAGAATTTATAAACTAGAAAAATCTTGTGTAGCGACAGAATTGTAATAAAAATTTCCTCTCAAAATTCATAGCTAATTTAATTTCCTAGCAAATTTAGTTGCAAACCTTGTTTGTGAGGGAATCTGTGATGAAAAATAGTTATAATGATGAAATTAGCGACAAAAATTTCATATCAATTCCATCACTAAACAAGATTTTTCTAGTAGCATACTTTGAGTGCGTAAATATAATCATGCTCTTTTATATATATTCCAACCTCTAGGTTATTCTCCATCCAGCTTTATGCATCTTAAACTTCACCAAATAAATGTTTTCTAATGCAATCTAGCTTCGCCACTGATTTGATAAGGGACTTTTCATAAGTCTGTATTATGTAAATAACTGCAAAATAAATTTCTTATATTTTAAAATCACCTTCAGGCGTAAGCGAAGCTGAGGGAGAAAGGAAGAGAAGAGAGGACAGTGATGATGTTGCCAGAGAAGAGAAAAGTGAATCTGATATTTTCACATTAAAGCAAAAGAGTCCGTCTTATCAGATCTTTATAGATCGATCTTGATAAGCGTGACTTTGGTTACAATAGTAAGAGAGAGTTACAAAAGCAAACAGAAAAGTAAAGAGAGAGTTACAAAAGCAAAACAGAAAAGTAACGAAGGAATAAGGCTAAGAGAAGCTGTTATTGACAGCTGTAACAAACTTGGAAAGTTGTTACTGAACCGCCAAAACCGATCCCACTAAATCAGGAAAGTGGTTCAACTACTTTCATCATATCACTATCTACTCTAATACTCGCCCCTTAAGCACAAAAGGGGAAAAGACAGCTGATGCAGACTTCCAATACATGCCCCTGAAGATCAAAGGGGAAAAGAAATCTGATTCAGACTTGATCCAGAAGAAAAGCTGATGCAGACTTGATCCAGTGCCTGATGCAGACTTGATCCAGTGCAGCATTCGACTAACTTAAGGAGGATGCAATAATTGTGTACGATCAAAAACCTTAAGCTTATCCCTGAGTTCACAGAAGCGAGAGACTGATAAAGGTTTAGTGAAGGTATCTGCAACCTGTAAGCAACCAGGGACATGTTGAACAATAAGAGACTTAGCAAGCACCTTTTCTCTTACAAAGAAAACATCAAGTTCCATATGCTTAGTTCTGGAGTGAAGGACAGGATTATGAGCAAGAGCAACAGTGCTTTGATTGTCACAATAGATTACTGGAGTTTTAATTGAAACTTGTAATTCTTTCAACAAGGACTGCACCCAAAGAATTTCAGCTGCAGTATGTGCTAGGCTACGATACTCAGCCTCAGCACTAGAACGAGCAACTAAGGTCTGCTTCTTTGCCCACCAAGAGATAGGATTAGAACCCAAGAATACACAAGAACCTGAGGTTGACCTTCTGTCATCAGGATCAGCACCCCAGTCAGCATCACAAAAGGCCACAAGGGAAAGAGGCAGCTGCTTGGGTGGAGGATGAAATAAGAGACCAAAGGAGAGAGTACCTTTAAGATATCTGAGAATCCTCTTGACAATTTTCCAGTGCTCTTCCAGAGGCTGAGAAAGGAACTGACACACTTTGTTAACACTAAAGGCAATTTCAGGTCTAGTAAGAGTAGCATATTGCAAGGCTCCCACAATTGACCTGTAGAGAGATGGATCAGGCACATAGTTAGCACCATGTTTGCTAAGCTTGCAACCACTAGGCATGGGAGTTGAGATGCCCTTTGAGTCAGTCATACCAGCCTTATGCAGCACATCTGCAATGTATTTCGACTGAGACAAGAACAACCTGCCATTGGAAATGCGCTTAACTTCAATGCCAAGAAAATAGTCCAAGTCACCAAGTTGCTTGAGAGCAAATTTTGAGTGTAACTGATCAGTCAATTGCTGAATCAAATCAGGATTGGAACCTGTTATGATGATGTCATCAACATAAACCAAGATATAGATGCAGTGAGCACCTGTTCGAAGAAGAAAAAGAGAGGGGTCACACTTGCTAGATATGAACCCAAGCTGATGTAAAGCAGCCTGAAATTTCTCAAACCAAGCTCTAGGAGCTTGTTTGAGTCCATATATGGCTTTATGCAGTCTACAAACCAGAGTTTTATCAGTAGCTTCATAACCAGGAGGTTGAGTCATATAGACTTCTTCCAAGAGCTCACCATTGAGGAAGGCATTGTTAACATCAAGTTGCTTCAAAGGCCAGCCATGAGATAGTGCTAAGGTAAGAATGATGCGAACAGTAATAGGTTTAACTACTGGAGAAAAGGTCTCATTGTAGTCAAAACCAGGTTGTTGATGAAACCCTTTGGCTACAAGCCTAGCCTTATATTTGTTGATAGAACCATCAGGATTTTCTTTGATCCGAAATACCCATTTGCAGCCAATGGACGATCTGGAAGGAGGAAGATGCACAAGAGACCAAGTACCATTTGCCAAGAGAGCATTATATTCATGATCCATAGCTTGCACCCATTGTGGAACTGAAAGAGCCTCTTTGATAGTAGTGGGCTCTATGTGAGCAGTAAACAAGGAAGGCACAACCCCTTTGGATCTAGTAATAATAGTGTGTGTAGGAGAAGAAGACTTAAGAGACTGAGAAGGACAGTAATCAGAACCAGATGAAGGAACACAAGAGGGGGAAGATTCAGACAAAGGAGAATCAAAACTAGAGGATGACAACTTGGAAACAACAGGAGAAGACTCATAAACACGAGACAAAGGAACTAATCTAGTGGTACTTCTTGAAATGGGAGATGAAGAGAAATGAGTAGGAGCTGATGTATCAGAGGAACTATTATCTACTGGTGCAGCAGAAGGACAAAGAGGAGATGGCACAGATGAAACAGTGGGATGAGACTGAGGCAAAGGTGTGAATGCAGCAAGGTCAGAACATGGTGCAGTGTGTGATAAAGGAGTGTGAGAGATAGAGGGAGGAACGGATAAAGATGGCTGTGAAATTGAACTAAGAGGTAAAGTAGAAGAAGCAGGTAAAATTGACTGTGGAGAGACAGGTGAAGGAGAAAGCCGTGATTCAAGGTGATGGGAAGGACCAGAAGACATAGGATCAGAAGATAGAGGATTAGGTGAGGGAAAAGTGGATGACAAGGGAAAAGAGTGATGGGGACTAGACGAAGGATGGAGACTAGACTGAGGCAGGGAATGGGATACTGAGCTAGTAACTGACAAAGGTGGCTGTGAAAGGTGTAAAGAGTGTGGTGAGGAGGTAGATAGAGAAAGATGTGGAGGTAGGATAGAGCTAGAATAAGAAGCTTCACGTGATGAATTTTGATCAGTGGAGAGAGGTAAGGAAAATAAAGTGGGAAAGGGAAACTTAAATTCATCAAAAATGACATCTTTGGAAATGTAGATTGTGCCATTAGGACTAAGACATTTGTATCCTTTATGACTTGGAGAGTATCCTAGAAAAACACACTCATGAGACCTAAAATCAAACTTGTGCTTATGATAGGGACGAAGAAGAGGAAAACAGGAGCAACCAAATGTTCTAAGAAAGTGAAAGTCAGGGAAGGACTTATGAAGCATGAAGTAAGGGATTTGAAACTGTAGGGCTGAAGTGGGAAGTCTATTGATCAAGTACACAGATGTGAGAAAAGCATGATCCCAGTACTTTAAAGGAATTGAGGCATGTGCAAGTAGAGTAAGACCCATGTCAACTATATGCCTATGTTTCCTCTCAACTAACCCATTTTGATGATGAGTATGAGGACAGATTAACCGATGAGTGACTCCCAATTCAGTTAAAAACTTTGTAAAGGGCCTAAATTCCCCACCCCAATCAGTTTGAACCGATTTAATGCTTTGATTGAATTGTGTTGAAATAAGAGAATGAAAATTTTTGAAAACAGGTAGGGATTCGGACTTTTGTTTAAGAAAATAAATCCAAGTGAAACGTGTTGCAACATCCACAAAAGTAATATAATACTTAAAACCTTGAGATGATGGAATGGGGGCAGGTCCCCACAAATCACTAACCACAAGCTGAAAAGGTGCAGAATATGTAGTAGTGGAAGGTAAAGAGGGCAATCTGTGAGACTTGCCCATGCAACATGCTGAACAAACATCAGCAACCATTTTATTGCCTAATGAGATATTACAATGTGAAAGAATCCTTTTTAAGGAATCAAAATGAGGATGTCCTAATCTGGAATACCAGAGAGTATAATTCCTAGATACATCAGCCACTACAGCATTATTACAAGAAGTATTACACGACAGAGAATCACAAGAAAACTGAGCAGAAGTCAAGATGGAAGAAGAAGGAGAGATCCCTTTGAATTTGTAGAGACCATCATGCCCAAGAAAGCCTTCAAGCAAGACCTCCTGAGACTCCTGAGATTTGACAACACAATGAGAAGGATGAAACTCAAAATAAACATTATTATCCTTAGCAAATTGACTGACACTAAGGAGATTTTTAGTTATTTTGGGAACAAGAAGAAGATTGTGTAAGTGCAGTGAGGTGTGTGGAGAAAAAGGAGAATGAAAACTACTAGAACCAACAGAAGATATAGCCAAACCTTGTCCATTACCAACAAAGATCTGTTCAGGACCATCATACTGATTGCTTTGTGACAAGTTTGCTGGATTAGCAGTTACATGATGAGAAGCTCCAGAATCAGGATACCAATCCAATGCCATGGATGCATCTGATGAGCCAGGAAAAGGTCGAGGATGACCAGAATGAGAAATTGAAGCTGACTGTGGCATATTATGAAAAGGACCAGTAGACTGCTGCACACTGTGAAGACCATTTGGCTGTGGCATATTGGGAAAACCATTGTGCTGCTGCATATTTCGAAGAGCACTAGAAGATGAAGATTGCATATTCCAACTCAGATTAGGTGGCAAAGGGGAAACAGTCAAATTGGCTGCAGCAGGAAAATTTGCTGGAAGATTCATGGAAAACTCGAGTTCATTTGAGGATGCAAGAGACATGAACTGAACCAG
>JAVKPL010015755.1:0-13001 GCA_032173675.1 Gastrolobium villosum
TCTCAACCCCCTTTTCAGAAATTATATGTCCTAAGAATTCAACTTGGTTTCTTCCAAAACAACACTTCTTCTTGTTTGCTTTTAAGTGATGGCGCCTCAGCTTCAAATACTTTGCGCAGATGTTCAATATGGGAACAATGATCCTTGCCAAAGACAAGGATATCATCAAAAAACAATAGGGTAAAACTTCATCCATTAAAGCTTAAAAAGTGGATGGGGCATTCATTACCCCAAAAGGCATAGCCACATATTTGTAGTGACTTTCATGTGTTTTAAACGCTGTTTTATCTATATCCCCTTCCTTCATTCAAATCCGATTAAATCCATATTTCAAGTCTGATTTTGAAAAAATGCTAGAGCCACCTAATTCATCCAATAGCTCATCTATAATTGTATGGAGAATTTAACTGGCACGGTCAATTTATTGCTAGAATATTCTCTAATGGTATCAGAGCATCCATCACGTGGAGTTGTGCGTGAGGGCACGCACTAGGGAAGCGTGATGGAATGTTGGGGTTCCATTTGCAAGGTCCAACTTGGAATCCCACATTGGTTGTATGGGCAACTAATGTGGGGTTTATAAGGCTTTGGGCACTCCCACCCTTTGAGCTAGCTTTTGGGGTGGTGCATCCCAAGGTCTCATCAAATATGTTGGGGTTCCATTTGCAAGGTATGGGACTTGGAGTCCCACATTGGTTGTATGGGCAACTAATGTGGGGTTTATAAGGCTTTGGGCACTCCCACCCTTTGAGCTAGCTTTTGGGGTGGTGCATCCCAAGGTCTCATCAAATGGTATCAGAGCATCCATCACGTGGAGTTGTGCGTGAGGGCACGCACTAGGGAAGCGTGGTGGAATGTTGGGGTTCCATTTGCAAGGTATGGGACTTGGAGTCCCACATTGGTTGTATGGGCAACTAATGTGGGGTTTATAAGGCTTTGGGCACTCCCACCCTTTGAGCTAGCTTTTGGGGTGGTGCATCCCAAGGTCTCATCAAATGGTATTAGAGCATCCATCACGTGGAGTTGTGCGTGAGGGCACGCACTAGGGAAGCGTGGTGGAATGTTGGGGTTCCATTTGCAAGGTATGGGACTTGGAGTCCCACATTGGTTGTATGGGCAACTAATGTGGGGTTTATAAGGCTTTGGGCACTCCCACCCTTTGAGCTAGCTTTTGGGGTGGTGCATCCCAAGGTCTCATCATTCTCTCCTAACAGAATTGCTGACTCAGCAGAGGGAAAAGTTTTCCTGTGGCACTTTCTATAATAAACCTTCAAAGGTCTATCACAATGTACAATATCCTTGTTTGAATGAATACCTAGTCAGCGTCATAGGGTATTTTCATCATTAACCTCAAAGAACTTTGCCCATCTAGTAAAATTATACAAGACAAATTAGAAGCAGCAGCAGCCAGTTTCCAAAGGCTATAACCAACATACAAGAAAATCATTACAATTTATCTATATTCTCTACAGGAGGAAGTGGAAGGTTAACCAAGCATAGCATGACAGCGAACATCAGCATTAACTTTCACCGACTGTGAGTTTCAGATAAACAATATTACCAAGTATAATAACAAACAAACAAACATCAATATCCAGAAATATGAAGCAATGACAACCTAAAATTCATTAGCATAATACTTTAACAGTTAAATTATATAAACTGGAATCAAATATAAGTTTGATTCATTTACCTGCAAAGCCCTTGCATACATTCTACACTTCCGAAGATTAAGCAATGTCAATGAGATCTCTTGCTTGCTTAGTTCTTTCCCTTGTTTAGCCCACTTATCCAGAGCAGAATGAACCGACAAACCTGGAACATCCGTGATTGCCTTGAATAGTTCTGATTGAATCTTTCTACCCTGCGTTTTTTTCTCGGTTGAATCAATCTCAGCATCTGATAACTCCAGCTCACCATGCGGTTTCTCACCATCCTCATTGTCATCAGACAGGTCTGTTACAATCTCATCGTTATTTCCCCAGACAATCCATCTTCCAAATCATCATCCTCTTTCGTGCTACTTGCATCAGCTTGTGACGATAGTTCACGCCTGCTCGAACTAAATTTCAGGGAAGCATGAACTGTACCGTAAAATGTTCTCATCGATAACCTACTATGTGATATTTGACTCAACTCATAGATACCAGCCTCACCTTCCACACAAGCGGTTGCCTTTAATTTGACACAAGATACACGGGAAGCTCCTACATTAAATCCTTGGCTCCTACAAACAAAGCAAAATAAACAGTCTTCAAAAACTCTTCACAGATCCTAAACACTGAACAAATAAAAAGTCTGAAACAAGAACAAAACCAACATTCTCTATATAATAGAGTAACTCTACAGTTACTGCATATATAACAGTAGGATAGTGCAGCAATAGAGTGCTGCAGCTCTGAGAGTAATAGATGCCACTCCTATTCCGTTGAGAATTAGTTATTTTGGTGAGATTCTGTTTGCTAAGCTGTCATGTCAGTTCAGGCACTGTTGTAAACAGTTGTAACAGCTTCAGAACAGTTAGGCTTGCTTTGTAGGTTGACTTGTATCTCTACAAATACAGCCTCTGATATACAGAGAGGTGAGAGCTTATGATCAATAGAATCACAAAAACTCTGACTCCATTCTCTCTCTCTCTCTCTCTCTCTGAATCTTTTACCATAGATTATCAGCCTCATTGCACATACTGCTCTAATTCATAAAATTGGGCACATTGTACCCTGATTTAACATTAACCATTGATCCTAATTCCTAAAAATGCTGCAGCGATGTGTCATACCCAATATAAAAAGATACAATGCAAGTAATTTATACTGCACACTGCACACATATAAATGAAAAGGGCCGACTCAATTCAAATACCCACTTCAAGCTTACCGCTGAGTGAAGCCGGCCCTTCGGTGCACACATATAAATGCTGAAAAAAAAATACTCCAGAAGGTTCTGAAGATGATGTGAAATCATAAAAGTAACCATAATAAAATGGCAAACTGATAGAAGAAGAAAGGAATATAGAATGGAAGAAGCCAGTAGGAGTGTTAAAGGTTAAGAAAGAGGAATTATTTCTCTCTAAGGAGAGTAATAACCTCAACTACGAGTTTTTCTTCGACGGGCGATATTCTTTCTACCAAAAAAATTCACTATCAAGTTAATATCAATCTAATCATGACTGTATCAAAGAGAAGAGAATGCTAAAAATTGATGAAAATGGAAAAAATATTAATTTAATGGTGATTAAATAGATAGTAAGTTGATAGTAGAAAGTTTTGATACTAAGGATATGCCTCCTCTTTCTTCAAAACCTATATATTAATGAAACAGAGTTAGTTACCTGAGACGAAGCGAAGCTATGCGAAGAGCCCACATGGTAAAAGCAGAAAAGGGGAAATGAATTATGGAAATGGAAATGGAGCTGCACTCTTAAACCCTAAAACTAAAAACATATAGCCAAAATATGTTCTTACTGAATTTTTCATTCAATTGAAATCATGTAAAACACTTGTTTGCCTCTTAAATATGTGTTCATATTTTTACTAATAAAAAGTTTGTTAACGAAGTAAATTCAATCGGTGGATTACTGACATATATAAATCTATAATTCATATTAAAAAATTATAAACATACTCAAAATACATATAAAAATAATATTAATTCCAAATATTTTAATATAAAAATAATAAATTCTTAATTTACTTAAATAGTGCCCAACTCCTAATGATCTTTTTTTTCTTTCTTGATTTACTTTTTATATTTTAACACAAAATGACTCTTTATTTTGGGCTAAGCTAATTAACCCACTCATTAAAGCTTGAAAAACAAAATTCGACCAAAAATGTGTCAAACAAAATCAAAACAAAAACAATTTTCAAATTTCAATTTTGTGTATCTAGAGCCCCTCCCAACCCCTCAATCAATTTTACCGTGCACACTGTACTCGTATCAATGCACATTTTCTTCTCGTCTTTTCATTTTTCACCATTCATTCACCCATTTTACCTCTTCTATTTTTTTTTATTCGGTGGAGAAAATAGCATTTTGTAACCCATTGTTACACCATGAAGAGAGATCACCGAACATTTTCTATTCTTTGTTACACCAGCCAAGCAAAACTTTAAGCGTTTTCTATTCTTTGGAAAATCGGTGGAAGTTTTATAAACCAAGAAGAAGAGTCGATGAGGATCAAGATCACGAAGCTCACGGTACAGAGGAGTCACGGTGAAAAGTGCATAAGCCCCTAAACACCATATTCCAGTCATCCTGAAGAAGAGAAGCAAGTGTTTGAGGCAACTCATTTTTGACGAACATGGCAGCCAGATTCTTGTTTGTTGTTGTAACTCATTTTTTCTTTTCTTCATTTTTGTGCCCTCCGCCACTAGATCTGTGAACCCCTCCATCTCAGGGCCATGAAGGATAAAGACCGGTTGGACTCGGTGAACCAGCGGGTCACCGGTTTTAATAAAACCCGGCCGAGTTGCGCGGGTTACACCAGTTGGCTTGCATGTTTGATCCTTTAGCTTATCCGGACCGATAACATGTTGGTTTATCGGTTTTCGGGTTGAATCGGTCATCTGGACCGGGTTTTACAACGCCGAGTAAAAGACCACTACCCTTATACTCTTCCTTGGCCATTTGCCTTGTCTAATTGGTTTCATTATGGCTCTATCTTTGTAGAGAATATATTTGACATCGGAGGTTTACTTTTTGGAAAATCATATTCTTATTTTATAATGAGATTGTTCTCCCATATCACATTCACATCAAAAAATATATCTCTTTTAAAAAAAAAAATTTTGACTGGCCTTACTTTGTTTGTCTCTTAACATGAGAGAATTTGTCTCTAAAGGAACGTTTGGTACGAGAAATATTTTTTTTTTACCAGAAAAAAAGGATTTCTGAGAATATAGTGGGAAATTTTTTTTGCTAGATAAGTTGTGAAAAAATGTTTGGTTCGCCAAAATTTTGTTGGGAAAATTAAGTTAATTTTGCAAATACTATGTTTGGTTATTTATAAAATATTGATGGGAATCTCAAGGTAGGTTACAAAATTACCCTTATTTTTGACCTTATGTTTTTCCATTGATTAACTTTTGGAGTCTTGAAATGGCTATTATCCTTCTTCCGTGTTTATGGAGTCTTGTGACAAAAAGTAATGTTAAAGGTGGAACTCTACTATGACAGAATGAAGAATAAAGCCACCAAGGCATGTTCAATGGAAGGAGGTATGTTCTGCATGTTCAAGGCATGTTGTTTTGATTTGAGTTTGAGCTGAGCAAATATATTATATATGATTGGTTAACTAAATACCAATTGTTTTGGTTAAACAAATCTAGGCCCAGTAGGAAAGAGAGAGCTGATAACTCTGCACTTCGAGCAGACAATGACAAGATAGTTGCCAATGAGGCTATTTTCGTCTCCAAAATTTATTATGAGAATCTGAGATGTGGGAGAAAAAAAACCATGCGGGGGATGAGTTTCTTTTTCATTAATGACTAGTTGAAATTAAAATGATGGGCGAAATAGAGGGATTCTTTTAACAAAAACTCATAACAAACTTGGGAATAAAATTTCTCCCCCTCCACTTTCCCAGCATTTCCCCTAAAAAGCTGATACCAAACACCTCCTAAGAAATAACCCCTATATATATATATATATATATATATATATATATATATATATATATATATATATATATATATATATATATATATATATATATATATACACATATATAGAAGAAATATTAGATTAGACTTTTTTTTTTTTTTTTTAAGCTAGGCTCTACATCCTATCCGCAAGGTTATGTTACTGTTCACTTTTCCTAACTACATTTACCATGGACCTTAATCTTCATTTTAATTAATTATATAGGTCACTTATTGGCTCCATTAGGTTGGTGAACAGTTTAACATACCAGACGGGGCAAGACTACCTAACTCAGTAATAGATTATGAAAAGGGATAAAATATACAAAGAAGAAACTAACAAGGGGAAGAATATACACATACATAAAATAAGAGCTTTAAGAAGACATGGTAGTACCTTAAGAAAGGAGAAGGATTTCCCTTTCGGAAATCCCCGAAAGATGTCTAAAAGAACTGAGAGAATAAGAGCAAGCTTATGTTTTCAGAAAATGGAATACTTTTATTACAAGCACAGAAGGATTACAACAGAGACATCCCAGATGTTTCTAACTTAGAGTATTCTCACACTTCGCTCACTTATGTTTTCACTAAAACAAGGTACCTATTTATAGACTTAGAAATGAAACACGAAATACAACAGGTAATCCTTTCTTTTCTGAGTCGGGTACTCATTGGGCCCCATCGTCACTTCAGATAAAAGTAGGATTCCTAACAAAATTACAACTTTTTTTTTTAAAAAAAAAAACCTACCGACACTTATATTTACAAAATACCCTGCCGACATTTTCTATTCAGCATTTTGTGGACATGAGTTTGCCGACCTTATCTCTTATTCTGACAACTTTACACAAAGTCTAATAGCTAGAGCATAGTTCTGATGGCTGCTAGTGTAGAGTCTTCATGGCTATAGTGTAGAGTCGTGATGGCTGTATAGAGTCTTGATAGTATAGAGTCTTGATGGCTATAATGTAGAGTCTGACTTTTAGACTTTGTCTTCAATGTTCTGTCTCCCAATAGTATCCATTGAATCTCCAGATATTGGTGAAGATATGTCTTCTTCTTCTTTATCTTTTTCATGTTCTACTAGCTGTCGGATCTCCTTTTGTGCATTTAGTATTTCTTCTATTTTTCTTTTTAATATTTCTAAAGTATTTTCTTCTTGGCTTTTTGGCAAAGCCACAGCCTTTGACGGATTTGTTTTTTCATCACCAAGCACCGTTTGAGCTTGTGAAGGCATAGAACCTGCTTCTATGCTAGCTTCTTGATTGCTCAGAAGGGAGCAATTACCTATCTCACCCATTTTTGTGGACGGGAAACCATAAGATTTTTGCTGAAGTTTATCTACTTCTTGTTGTAATATAAATATCTGTTTAAGAAGTCTCTCTCTCTTCATTAAGATATTCTCTTTCCTCATTAAGACTTCTAATTGTTCTGGATAGGATTTCACAATGATCACAAAATATAACTTTTGTCTGGCTACTGGAAGCTTTTAGATATGGTAATGGTTCAGAAAAATTTCTGAGAGAAGGATGTATATGAAAATGAGGACCTAAAAAAGATCTTGCAGCAGAAAAGGCTTCATCTATTGTATGGAAACCTTTATATTTTGGATTTTTAAAATTTCTAGTGGATTCTATAACATCTATCCAGGAATTAAAGACTCCAGGATTATTACCTTCAAACACAACGTAAAATCGAAATCTTTCTTGACTTAAATTAAAGGTATATCCTAAGGCATTCATGGCTGCTATAAAATGTTTTCTATCTTTAGGTTCTTTATTAAAAGAAACTCATAAGTTATCTAAAATACATTTCTGTTCTGAAGTGAAAGTTTGTCCTGCTAATGGTCTAAAAGATATATTAGAACTAGGATATATCTGAAGATTAACATTACCAAAATTTAAACTATTTATAGTTCTCTGTTCTACTGATCTTTGATAAATATTCTGTTCTAGCTGCTGCTGTTCTTGATTATGCATAATTGCTTTAGGTCTGTCTCCTGGTTTTATCTGAAAATTATAATCAAGAATTAGTTATAGTTCTAGATAAATAATCAACTATATAATTATCTTCTCCTTTAATATGTTCAATATTATTTTTGTAACCATGATTAATAAATTTATCTTTTAATATTAACCATCTTCGTCTTCCAAGTTTATTTTCATTTAATTTATTATAAAATTTTACAATTGCTTCACAATCAGTTCGTAAAGTAAATTCTCTATTTACAATAAAAATTTCAAATGCATCTAAGCCTTTAATTACTGCTTCTATTTCATAGTCTATAGCACTAAGATTTTTTACTTTATGTTTACCACTAGCATACCTGCATATTTGTTCTGTTTCTTTTTCTGAATATTTATTAGGCTTTTTTCTCAACTCAGCTCCCCATCCTAACTCTGATCCATCTGTTACTACTATTCTATAATCTGTATTAAGTGGTAATGTTAAAGGAGGTAAATCTTTTACTAATTCTTTTATTTGCCTAACCAATTTTTTATCTTCATTATTAAAATATCTTTGTCCTTTTATTGATGCTTTACTATATAATGGCCCTAAATATTTGCCAAAATCTTTTATAAAATTTCTAGCATAATTACACAATCCTAAAAATCTTTGTAGTGTTTTTAAATCTTTTAAATCTTCAGGAAATTCTATAATTTTCTGGGAAATATAAGGTTGTAGTTTCATAGTACCTTCTCCTAATTCTAATCCTAAATATTTAATATAAGTTTTTCCTAATTCCATTTTTTTTTTAGAATATATATATATATATATATATATATATAATTATTCCATTTTCTTTATATATATATATATATATATATATATATATTTATCTTTTTTTTTCTTTTATATATATATATATATATAAGTAGCGGAAATCACTTCTTTATATATATATATATATATATATCTGTGTCTGAGCAGTAGATCCCACTTTTACTTTCACATAAGAAGTGATTTCCGCTACTTATATATATATATATATATATATATATATATATATATATATATATATATATATATGGGGTAAACATTTCTCAAGCAGCTTGAGATAAGTTTATCTCCAGCTAACCGTAAAACTACGTCGTTTTGATTAATGAAGGGTATTTATGTAATTCTAGGTGAATTAATGAAGGGTGTTTCAGTAAAATGTATATGATATAAAAATAAATAAAATTATAATAACACCTTTCATTCACCTAGAATTACATAAATACCCTTCATTAATCAAAACGACGTAGTTTTGGGGCTAGCTAGAGATAAACTTATCTCAAACTGCTTGAGAAATGTTTTTCCCTATATATATATATATATATATATATATATATATATATATATATGAGACAGAATATTCTTACACCGGTGTAAGAGTTAGAAGTCTTATACTCAATCTTGATCATTGATCCACTTGTATCCAATGACTTATATTACTATAAAATTTGAGCCTTTAGATATAAATGAAATTAGTGGACAAGATTGAATGTGTAACTTACACTGGTGTAAAATGATCCTTATATATATATATATATATATATATATATATATATATATATATTTCTATGTTTATATTTGTTTTTCCTTAATTAAGTAAAACAGTAAGAGAGAGTAACCTCAAAACGAAAGGGAACAATTAGGGGTGATAATAAGGCCAGGGGCCCGACAGGGGCCTTAGGCCCGGCCTCCATCGGCCCGGCCCGGCCTTCCTTTTTCAGTTGTTAGGCTCAAACCTGTACTCATGTAAAAGCCCGATTAGTTAAAAGGCTTCAGGCTGTATATGAAAGGCCCGGCCTTCAAGACTTCAAGGCCGGCCCGTTTACGTTAACCTTTCTTTATACTAATTATTCAAAAGTCCTTATCTGTTCTCTTTCTCCTAAATATATTTTTCACCAGCCCTAACCTATCCCAGCAAACGCAGACCCAACATATTTGTCTCTATTTCGACCCTTGTTCGAGGCACTTCGAGCTGTCCATCAAAACTGATATAATCACAAGACTCACAAGTCACAACCCACCACTTTGGTTCAATCTCATTTCAGGTTTGTAATTTTTGCTGCCATCCCTAGATTTTATAGAGGAGATTTCTTGCATTATTGTACGAAAATCAGCCTGCCATTATGCAGAGATGTAATAAAACGCCGACACAGCATGTGCACATAAAGATTAATAATAAACAATGAATTTTGGAATGTTAATACACAGGCATCCATTATCCCTCTATTTTTTTTATTGAATTTCCATCAAATCCTATAACACGTAAGGCTATTACTTTGAATTTCCACGTAATCCTATAACACGTAAGGCTAACACACAGGCATCCATTTTGATGTTATAATTGCAAGTACTCTAACTTCTTCACAATTTGATTTTTATTTTCTTTTATTAGAATTTTGTGATACTTGACTTGATGGAAGATCCTATTACTTTGTGCATTCACATATACATATTTTGTCGACTTTGTTACATTACAGATCACGAGGGTTGATATATATATATATATATATATATATATATATATATATATATATAGTTTAATCTTAATATATATTAGTTGGGTACATACATGGAAAGCACAAAACAAGTATCCAATATTAAACGTAACATTAGTTGCCTCATTCTCTTGTCACTGTTTTACATATAAATTTTAATTGCAGCGTCTTGGTATGCTTAAGCGAGCTTTCAAGTCCACAGTCTTCATCTTTGTTTGCTTTTCCATTCATTGATTTTGATTTATTTGTGTTGTTTCTTTATCAAATAGGTAAATGGCCTCCAATTCACATGCAGTAAATAATGTTGATGTTCAAGGACAAGAACCACCAACACAAGATGCAGATGCAAACACCACAAATAAAAGGCAGAAAACATCAAAGGTGTGGGATGATTTTCATGAAGTGGACATCCCCAATGTTGGGCTTAAGGCCGTATGTAACCATTGTAAAGCCAAATTTGCACGTGGTGGACCAGGAGCAAGCACAAGCCATCTAAAGAGGCATTTAACAAGTTGCTTGAAAAAAAATTGGCCCAATCCGGAAAGAAAGAAATCACTCAAACTACTCTTTCGTTTCAGCCTTCAGGCTCTGGAGTGAACCCTTTCCTTTCACCTACAGGAAAGTGTTCCAATGAAAAAATGAGAGAAGCTATTGCTACTGCTATTATGGTTCATGAGAATCCTTTTAGCTTTGTCGAGGATACTGCCTGGAGGTGGGTGTTTCAGTGTGCAAATCCTAATTTTTAGAAAGTGTCACGTCATACAATAAAAAATGATTGCATTGGATTATATGAGGCTGAGAAAAAATCGCTAAAGGCACAATTGATGAGGGTGAACAAGTAGATTTTTGGGTATGATTCTGTTCTATATTATGTTTTTGGGAATGCATTGAATTTATGAATCTTTGTGGAATTATTAGTGCTGTAATGCTATTGATTGTATATTTTATTTGGATATACATTGAATTTTTGTGGAATTATGGTGTTTTTTTTTTTAAAGGCTAACAGGCTTCATACAGGCTTTTATTTTTTGTAAATAAACCAGGCCACAGGCCAATATTATATTCGTGACAGGTAACAAGCTAAGGCCAGTCAGACACGTTTAAATACAGGCTTGGCCCGTTAAGATCAAAGCTCGGCTCGGCTCATCCCGTTAACACCCCTAGGAACAATTAATAAAAAATTCCTTTCCCTTACTTAAAATATTTTTAAGGAATGAAATGCAAATATAGCTCAAGTCCCCTCCGAGAAAATCACATTTATTCCTTATTTCTGTTACCACATTGCCTATCATCCAAACCACTAACAAATCCTTTTAAGCGACCCCTCTTAAAACTTTAAAAAATGGGATAGGTTATTCTGTCTATTCCCATTTTGCCTACTTTTACCTACCCTTTTAATTACTGTTCGATTACAATTTAATACAACGGTCCATATTTACCAAATAAAATAAACTTTTTCTTCTCTTTCTTTCTCCTCATTTCCTACCACACCCTTTCTCTCGCCTCCCCTTTCTCTCTTCCTCGGCGACGAAGATCCAAAATTCCGGTAACTAAAATCACTTCTTCCAAAACGAAGATTAATCTCTTTTCGTATCGATGAAAAAATTACATTATCATCTACCATTAATTTAATGAGTTCTTTAGTATATAGAAAAAGAAAAATTAGAATGAGGATTTCAATTCCCCTCGGGAAAATGTGGTTCTAGTGATTAGGAGGGATTTGATCTCAGGCGCTAAAGCCTTTCTTTGAACCTTAGACTCATCTCTCAATCCACTTCATGTACATGTTGAATTTTATCCGGATTCAAAACCAAATAAAAAACGTCCCAATCGATAAAGAGAAACATAATGAAGCGCATCAAAAGGCTCTACAAATACTCACTAATTAGATAGGATAGGCCCAATCACTATTCAATCCTGAAAAAGAGAAAAGGAATGAGAGAGAAAGGGTGTTGGAGGAAGTGAGAAGAAAGAAAAGAGGGAAAAGGTTTATTTTATTTGGTAAATATGGACCGTTGGATTAGATTGTAATCGAACGGTAATCAAAGGGATAGACAAAGGTATGCAAAATCAGAGTAGGCAGAATAACTCATCCCTTTAAAAATTATGAAGTTTAAAAGTATTATACACAGTGTTTTCAAATCCAGTCTGATCGACCAGAAATCTAGTGAATCGATAATCTAATTGGTTCGAGTCAAGCAATAGACGGGTCATATATCGAACTAGGTGAAAACCGATTTGAACTGTCAGTTTTATTAAAATCGATGACCTATGGTTAGATAAAAATCGGCGGGTCGTGCATTTAAAAAAAAAATCAAAAGTGTTCACAAAGTTTTAAAAAATCATAACTCTTCCTAAACGAAACCCTTACTCGGAGTTGCTGGCTCCACTACTTCAATAGCTGATTCTTATCTTTTCTTTACTCTACAAGGTCATTAGGTCAAGCTTGAGTCTCTCCATTTTACCACTTTGGGGATCGTTTTCAACCATAATAGTACCTCTATGTCTCATCCTTGTTACAGGACTGTTAATTTCTTTGCACTGTTTACAAGCACTACTTCAATGGCGAGGACTAGGTGGGTTCATGCTTTTCATTTTTTTTTTATTTTTTTTTTCTTTGTTTTTATGTAAAAAAAAATCCAAATTCCATTTTAAAAATGAAGTCTATAATAAAATACTTTTGTTGTCGTCTTGTCTTGAATAGTAGAAAATCTAAATATGAATTTTTAATAAAATATTTTTAAAATATTGATTTTAAAAACTCCAAATTCGCATGTGTGTGGATTTGTCTATTTGAGACAATCATACTAGAAATTATTTGCATAGCATTAGTGTTCTAGAATCAAAACTGGTTTACAACTTCGCA
>JAVKPL010015756.1:0-13010 GCA_032173675.1 Gastrolobium villosum
AAAAATATTCGACGGAATCCATTTTCCATCGAAAAACTTCAAAAAATCAATTTATTTTGAATTTATTTTATTCATCCATTTTCGGCAGAATTCATTTTCCGCCCAAAATCCTCGACTGAATCCATTTTCCGTCGAAAAACTTCACAAAATCAATTTCTTTTGCATTTATTTTATTCATCCATTTTCGACGGAATTCATTTTCCGTCAAAAATCTTCACAAAATCAATTTCTTTTGCATTTATTTTATTCATCCGTTTTCGACGGAATACATTTTTCGTCAAAAATCTTCAACGGAATCCATTTTTCGTCGAAAAACTTCATAAAATCAATTTCTTTTGCATTTATTTTATTCATCCATTTTCGACGGAATTCATTTTCCGTCAAAAATCTTCGACGGAATCCATTTTCCGTCGAAAAACTTCACAAAATCAATTTTTTTTGCATTTATTTTATTCATCCATTTTCGATGGAATTCATTTTCCGTCAAAAATCTTCGACGGAATCCATTTTCCGTCGAAAAACTTACAAAATCAATTTCATTTGTATTTATTTTATTAATCTGTTTTCGACGAAATTCATTTTCCGTCGAAAAACTTCACAAAATCAATTTCTTTTGCATTTATTTTATTAATCCATTTTCGACGAAATTCTTTTTCCGTCAAAAAACTTCACAAAATCAATTTCTTTTGCATTTATTTTATTCATCCGTTTTCGATGGAATTCATTTTCAGTCAAAAATCTTCGACGGAATCTGTTTTCGACGAAATTTTTTTCCGTCCAAAAACTTCACAAAATCAATTTCTTTTGCATTTATTTTATTCATCGAATTTCGACGGAATTCATTTTCCATCAAAAATCTTCGACGGAATCCATTTTCCGTCAAAAATCTTCTACGGAATCATTTTTCCGTCGAAAAACTTCACAAAATCAATTTCTTTTGCATTTATTTTATTCATCCATTTTCGACGGAATTCATTTTCCGTCAAAAATCTTCGACGGAATCCATTTTCCGTCGAAAAACTTCACAAAATCAATTTCTTTTGCATTTATTTTATTCATCCATTTTCGACGGAATTCATTTTCCGTCCAAAATCTTCGACGGAATCCATTTTCCATCGAAAAACTTCACAAAATCAATTTCTTTTGCATTTATTTTATTCATCCATTTTCGACAGAATTCATTTTCCATCCAAAATCTTCGACGGAATCCATTTTCCGTCGAAAAACTTCACAAAATCAATTTCTTTTGCATTTATTTTATTCATCCATTTTCTACGGAATTCATTTTCCGTAAAAAATCTTCGACGGAATCCATTTTCCGTCGAAAAACTTCACAAAATCAATTTCTTTTGCATTTATTTTATTAATCCGTTTTCGACGAAATTCTTTTTCCGTCGAAAAACTTCACAAAATCAATTTCTTTTGCATTTATTTTATTCATCCATTTTCGACGGAATACATTTTTCGTCAAAAATCTTCGTCGGAATCCATTTTCCATCGAAAAACTTCATAAAATCAATTTCTTTTGCATTTATTTTATTCATCCATTTTCGACGGAATTCATTTTCCGTCCAAAATCTTCGACGGAATCCATTTTCCGGCGAAAAACTTCACAAAATCAATTTCTTTTGCATTTATTTTATTCATCCATTTTCGACAGAATTCATTTTCCATCCAAAATCTTCGACGGAATCCATTTTCCGTCGAAAAACTTCACAAAATCAATTTCTTTTGTATTTATTTTATTCATCCGTTTTCGACGGAATACATTTTTCGTCAAAAATCTTCAACGGAATCCATTTTTCGTCGAAAAACTTCATAAAATCAATTTCTTTTGCATTTATTTTATTCATCCATTTTCGACGGAATTCATTTTCCGTCAAAAATCTTCGACGGAATCTATTTTCCGTCGAAAAACTTCACAAAATCAATTTCTTTTGCATTTATTTTATTCATCCATTTTCGACGGAATTCATTTTCCGTCAAAAATCTTCGACGGAATCCATTTTCCGTCAAAAAACTTCACAAAATCAATTTCTTTTGCATTTATTTTATTAATCCGTTTTCGACGAAATTCCTTTTCCGTCAAAAAACTTCACAAAATCAATTTCTTTTGCATTTATTTTATTCATCCATTTTCGACGGAATACATTTTTCGTCAAAAATATTCGACGGAATCCATTTTCCATCGAAAAACTTCAAAAAATCAATTTATTTTGAATTTATTTTATTCATCCATTTTCGGCAGAATTCATTTTCCGCCCAAAATCCTCGACTGAATCCATTTTCCGTCGAAAAACTTCACAAAATCAATTTCTTTTGCATTTATTTTATTCATCCATTTTCGACGGAATTCATTTTCCGTCAAAAATCTTCACAAAATCAATTTCTTTTGCATTTATTTTATTCATCCGTTTTCGACGGAATACATTTTTCGTCAAAAATCTTCAACGGAATCCATTTTTCGTCGAAAAACTTCATAAAATCAATTTCTTTTGCATTTATTTTATTCATCCATTTTCGACGGAATTCATTTTCCGTCAAAAATCTTCGACGGAATCCATTTTCCGTCGAAAAACTTCACAAAATCAATTTTTTTTGCATTTATTTTATTCATCCATTTTCGATGGAATTCATTTTCCGTCAAAAAAAATCCATTTTCGTCGAAAAACTTACAAAATCAATTTCATTTGTATTTATTTTATTAATCTGTTTTCGACGAATCCATTTTCCGTCGAAAAACTTCACAAAATCAATTTCTTTTGCATTTATTTTATTAATCCATTTTCTGTTTTCGACGAAATTCATTTTCCGTCAAAAAACTTCACAAAATCAATTTCTTTTGCATTTATTTTATTCATCCATTTTCGACGAATTCATTTTCAGTCAAAAATCTTCGACGGAATCCATTTTCCGTCGAAAAATCTTCGACAAAATCAATTTCCTTTGTATTTATTTTATTAATCTGTTTTTTCCGTCGAAAAACTTCACAAAATCAATTTCTTTTGCATTTATTTTATTCATCCATTTTCGACGGAATTCATTTTCCGTCAAAAATCTTCGACAAAATCATTTTCGTCGAAAAACTTCATAAAATCAATTTCTTTTGCATTTATTTTCATCCATTTTCGACGGAATTCATTTTCCGTCAAAAATCTTCGACGGAATCCATTTTCCGTCGAAAAACTTCACAAAATCAATTTCTTTTGCATTTATTTTATTCATCCATTTTCGACGGAATTCATTTTCCGTCAAAAATCTTCGACGGAATCCATTTTCCGTCGAAAAACTTCACAAAATCAATTTCTTTTGCATTTATTTTATTCATCCATTTTCGACGGAATTCATTTTCCATCCAAAATCTTCGACGGAATCCATTTTCCGTCGAAAAACTTCACAAAATCAATTTCTTTTGCATTTATTTTATTCATCCATTTTCGACGGAATTCATTTTCCGTCAAAAATCTTCGACGGAATCCATTTTCCGTCGAAAAACTTCACAAAATCAATTTCTTTTGCATTTATTTTATTAATCCGTTTTCGACGAAATTCATTTTCCGTCAAAAATCTTCGACGGAATCCATGTCGAAAAACTTCACAAAATCAATTTCTTTTGCATTTATTTTATTAATCCATTTTCGACGGAATACATTTTTCGTCAAAAATCTTCGACGGAATCCATTTTCCGTCGAAAAACTTCACAAAATCAATTTCTTTTGCATTTATTTTATTCATCCATTTTCGACGGAATTCATTTTCCGTCCAAAATCTTCGACGGAATCCATTTTCCGTCGAAAAACTTCACAAAATCAATTTCTTTTGCATTTATTTTATTCATCCATTTTCGACAGAATTCATTTTCCATCCAAAATCTTCGACGGAATCCATTTTCCGTCGAAAAACTTCACAAAATCAATTTCTTTTGCATTTATTTTATTCATCCGTTTTCGACGGAATACATTTTTCCGTCAAAAATCTTCAACGGAATCCATTTTTCGTCGAAAAACTTCATAAAATCAATTTCTTTTGCATTTATTTTATTCATCCATTTTCGACGGAATTCATTTTCCGTCAAAAATCTTCGACGGAATCTATTTTCCGTCGAAAAACTTCACAAAATCAATTTCTTTTGCATTTATTTTATTCATCCATTTTCGACGGAATTCATTTTCCGTCAAAAATCTTCGACGGAATCCATTTTCCGTCGAAAAACTTCACAAAATCAATTTCTTTTGCATTTATTTTATTAATCCATTTTCGACGAAATTCATTTTCCGTCAAAAAACTTCACAAAATCAATTTCTTTTGCTTTTAATCCTTCGACGGAATTCATTTTCCGTCAAATATGTTCGACGGAATCCATTTTTCATCGAAAAACTTCATAAAATCAATTTCTTATGCATTTATTTTATTCATCCATTTTCTACGGAATTCATTTTCCGTAAAAAATCTTCGACGGAATCCATTTTCCGTCGAAAAACTTCACAAAATCAATTTCTTTTGCATTTATTTTATTAATCCGTTTTCGACGAAATTCTTTTTCCGTCGAAAAACTTCACAAAATCAATTTCTTTTGCATTTATTTTATTCATCCATTTTCGACGGAATACATTTTTCGTCAAAAATCTTCGTCGGAATCCATTTTCCATCGAAAAACTTCATAAAATCAATTTCTTTTGCATTTATTTTATTCATCCATTTTCGACGGAATTCATTTTCCGTCCAAAATCTTCGACGGAATCCATTTTCCGGCGAAAAACTTCACAAAATCAATTTCTTTTGCATTTATTTTATTCATCCATTTTCGACAGAATTCATTTTCCATCCAAAATCTTCGACGGAATCCATTTTCCGTCGAAAAACTTCACAAAATCAATTTCTTTTGTATTTATTTTATTCATCCGTTTTCGACGGAATACATTTTTCGTCAAAAATCTTCAACGGAATCCATTTTTCGTCGAAAAACTTCATAAAATCAATTTCTTTTGCATTTATTTTATTCATCCATTTTCGACGGAATTCATTTTCCGTCAAAAATCTTCGACGGAATCTATTTTCCGTCGAAAAACTTCACAAAATCAATTTCTTTTGCATTTATTTTATTCATCCATTTTCGACGGAATTCATTTTCCGTCAAAAATCTTCGACGGAATCCATTTTCCGTCAAAAAACTTCACAAAATCAATTTCTTTTGCATTTATTTTATTAATCCGTTTTCGACGAAATTCCTTTTCCGTCAAAAAACTTCACAAAATCAATTTCTTTTGCATTTATTTTATTCATCCATTTTCGACGGAATACATTTTTCGTCAAAAATATTCGACGGAATCCATTTTCCATCGAAAAACTTCAAAAAATCAATTTATTTTGAATTTATTTTATTCATCCATTTTCGGCAGAATTCATTTTCCGCCCAAAATCCTCGACTGAATCCATTTTCCGTCGAAAAACTTCACAAAATCAATTTCTTTTGCATTTATTTTATTCATCCATTTTCGACGGAATTCATTTTCCGTCAAAAATCTTCACAAAATCAATTTCTTTTGCATTTATTTTATTCATCCGTTTTCGACGGAATACATTTTTCGTCAAAAATCTTCAACGGAATCCATTTTTCGTCGAAAAACTTCATAAAATCAATTTCTTTTGCATTTATTTTATTCATCCATTTTCGACGGAATTCATTTTCCGTCAAAAATCTTCGACGGAATCCATTTTCCGTCGAAAAACTTCACAAAATCAATTTTTTTTGCATTTATTTTATTCATCCATTTTCGATGGAATTCATTTTCCGTCAAAAATCTTCGACGGAATCCATTTTCCGTCGAAAAACTTACAAAATCAATTTCATTTGTATTTATTTTATTAATCTGTTTTCGACGAAATTCATTTTCCGTCGAAAAACTTCACAAAATCAATTTCTTTTGCATTTATTTTATTAATCCATTTTCGACGAAATTCTTTTTCCGTCAAAAAACTTCACAAAATCAATTTCTTTTGCATTTATTTTATTCATCCGTTTTCGATGGAATTCATTTTCAGTCAAAAATCTTCGACGGAATCCATTTTCCGTCGAAAAACTTACAAAATCAATTTCCTTTGTATTTATTTTATTAATCTGTTTTCGACGAAATTTTTTTCCGTCGAAAAACTTCACAAAATCAATTTCTTTTGTATTTATTTTATTCATCCGTTTTCGACGGAATACATTTTTCGTCAAAAATCTTCGACGGAATCCATTTTTCGTCGAAAAACTTCATAAAATCAATTTCTTTTGCATTTAATTTTTTCATCCATTTTCGACGGAATTCATTTTCCGTCAAAAATCTTCGACGGAATCCATTTTCCGTCGAAAAACTTCATAAAATCAATTTCTTTTGCATTTATTTTATTCATCCATTTTCGACGGAATTCATTTTCCGTCCAAAATCTTCGACGGAATCCATTTTCCGGCGAAAAACTTCACAAAATCAATTTCTTTTGCATTTATTTTATTCATCCATTTTCGACAGAATTCATTTTCCATCCAAAATCTTCGACGGAATCCATTTTCCGTCGAAAAACTTCACAAAATCAATTTCTTTTGCATTTATTTTATTCATCCATTTTCTACGGAATTCATTTTCCGTAAAAAATCTTCGACGGAATCCATTTTCCGTCGAAAAACTTCACAAAATCAATTTCTTTTGCATTTATTTTATTAATCCGTTTTCGACGAAATTCTTTTTCCGTCGAAAAACTTCACAAAATCAATTTCTTTTGCATTTATTTTATTCATCCATTTTCGACGGAATACATTTTTCGTCAAAAATCTTCGTCGGAATCCATTTTCCATCGAAAAACTTCATAAAATCAATTTCTTTTGCATTTACTTTATTCATCCATTTTCGACGGAATTCATTTTCCGTCCAAAATCTTCGACGGAATCCATTTTCCGGCGAAAAACTTCACAAAATCAATTTCTTTTGCATTTATTTTATTCATCCATTTTCGACAGAATTCATTTTCCATCCAAAATCTTCGACGGAATCCATTTTCCGTCGAAAAACTTCACAAAATCAATTTCTTTTGTATTTATTTTATTCATCCGTTTTCGACGGAATACATTTTTCGTCAAAAATCTTCAACGGAATCCATTTTTCGTCGAAAAACTTCATAAAATCAATTTCTTTTGCATTTATTTTATTCATCCATTTTCGACGGAATTCATTTTCCGTCAAAAATCTTCGACGGAATCTATTTTCCGTCGAAAAACTTCACAAAATCAATTTCTTTTGCATTTATTTTATTCATCCATTTTCGACGGAATTCATTTTCCGTCAAAAATCTTCGACGGAATCCATTTTCCGTCAAAAAACTTCACAAAATCAATTTCTTTTGCATTTATTTTATTAATCCGTTTTCGACGAAATTCCTTTTCCGTCAAAAAACTTCACAAAATCAATTTCTTTTGCATTTATTTTATTCATCCATTTTCGACGGAATACATTTTTCGTCAAAAATATTCGACGGAATCCATTTTCCATCGAAAAACTTCAAAAAATCAATTTATTTTGAATTTATTTTATTCATCCATTTTCGGCAGAATTCATTTTCCGCCCAAAATCCTCGACTGAATCCATTTTCCGTCGAAAAACTTCACAAAATCAATTTCTTTTGCATTTATTTTATTCATCCATTTTCGACGGAATTCATTTTCCGTCAAAAATCTTCACAAAATCAATTTCTTTTGCATTTATTTTATTCATCCGTTTTCGACGGAATACATTTTTCGTCAAAAATCTTCAACGGAATCCATTTTTCGTCGAAAAACTTCATAAAATCAATTTCTTTTGCATTTATTTTATTCATCCATTTTCGACGGAATTCATTTTCCGTCAAAAATCTTCGACGGAATCCATTTTCCGTCGAAAAACTTCACAAAATCAATTTTTTTTGCATTTATTTTATTCATCCATTTTCGATGGAATTCATTTTCCGTCAAAAATCTTCGACGGAATCCATTTTCCGTCGAAAAACTTACAAAATCAATTTCATTTGTATTTATTTTATTAATCTGTTTTCGACGAAATTCATTTTCCGTCGAAAAACTTCACAAAATCAATTTCTTTTGCATTTATTTTATTAATCCATTTTCGACGACGAAATTCTTTTTCCGTCAAAAAACTTCACAAAATCAATTTCTTTTGCATTTATTTTATTCATCCGTTTTCGATGGAATTCATTTTCGTCAAAAATCTTCGACGGAATCCATTTTCCGTCACAAAAAAACTTCACAAAATCAATTTCATCTGTTTTCGACGAAAATCAATTCCGTCGAAAAACTTCAAAATCAATTTCTTTTGCATTTATTTTATTCATCCATTTTCCGTCAAAATACTTCACAAAATCAATTTCTTTTGCATTTATTTTATTCATCCAAAATCAAAAATCTTCGACGGAATCCATTTTCCGTCGAAAAACTTCACAAAATCAATTTCTTTTGCATTTATTTTATTCATCCATTTTCGACGGAATTCATTTTCCGTCAAAAATCTTCGACGGAATCCATTTTCCGTCGAAAAACTTCACAAAATCAATTTCTTTTGCATTTATTTTATTCATCCATTTTCGACGGAATTCATTTTCCGTCCAAAAAATCTTCGACGGAATCCATTTTCCGTCGAAAAACTTCACAAAATCAATTTCTTTTGCATTTATTTTATTCATCCATTTTCGACGGAATTCATTTTCCGTCCAAAATCTTCGACGGAATCCATTTTCCGTCGAAAAACTTCACAAAATCAATTTCTTTTGCATTTATTTTATTAATCCGTTTTCGACGAAATTCATTTTCCGTCAAAAAACTTCACAAAATCAATTTCTTTTGCATTTATTTTATTCATCCATTTTCGACGGAATACATTTTTCGTCAAAAATATTCGACGGAATCCATTTTCCATCGAAAAACTTCAAAAAATCAATTTCTTTTGAATTTATTTTATTCATCCATTTTCGGCAGAATTCATTTTCCGCCCAAAATCTTCGACTGAATCCATTTTCCGTCGAAAAACTTCACAAAATCAATTTCTTTTGCATTTATTTTATTCATCCATTTTCGACGGAATTCATTTTCCGTGAAAAATCTTCACAAAATCAATTTCTTTTGCATTTATTTTATTCATCCGTTTTCGACGGAATACATTTTTCGTCAAAAATCTTCAACGGAATCCATTTTTCGTCGAAAAACTTCATAAAATCAATTTCTTTTGCATTTATTTTATTCATCCATTTTCGACGGAATTCATTTTCCGTCAAAAATCTTCGACGGAATCCATTTTCCGTCGAAAAACTTCACAAAATCAATTTTTTTTGCATTTATTTTATTCATCCATTTTCGATGGAATTCATTTTCCGTCAAAAATCTTCGACGGAATCCATTTTCCGTCGAAAAACTTACAAAATCAATTTCATTTGTATTTATTTTATTAATCTGTTTTCGACGAAATTCATTTTCCGTCGAAAAACTTCACAAAATCAATTTCTTTTGCATTTATTTTATTAATCCATTTTCGACGAAATTCTTTTTCCGTCAAAAAACTTCACAAAATCAATTTCTTTTGCATTTATTTTATTCATCCGTTTTCGATGGAATTCATTTTCAGTCAAAAATCTTCGACGGAATCCATTTTCCGTCGAAAAACTTACAAAATCAATTTCCTTTGTATTTATTTTATTAATCTGTTTTCGACGAAATTTTTTTCCGTCGAAAAACTTCACAAAATCAATTTCTTTTGCATTTATTTTATTCATCCATTTTCGACGAATTCTTTTTCCGTCAAAAATCTTCGACAAAATCAATTTTTTCGAAAAATTCATAAAATAATTTCTTTTGCATTTAATTTATTCATCCATTTTCGACGGAATTCATTTTCCGTCCAAAATCTTCGACGGAATCCATTTTCCGTCGAAAAACTTCATAAAATCAATTTCTTTTGCATTTATTTTATTCATCCATTTTCGACGGAATTCATTTTCCGTCAAAAAACTTCACAAAATCAATTTCTTTTGCATTTATTTTATTCATCCGTTTTCGACGGAATACATTTTTCGTCAAAAATCTTCGACGGAATCCATTTTCCGTCGAAAAACTTCACAAAATCAATTTCTTTTGCATTTATTTTATTCATCCATTTTCGACGGAATACATTTTCCGTCAAAAATCTTCGACGGAATCCATTTTCCGTCGAAAAACTTCACAAAATCAATTTCTTTTGCATTTATTTTATTCATCCATTTTCGACGAATTCATTTTCCGTCCAAAAATTCATTTTTCGAAAAACTTCACAAAATCAATTTCTTTTGCATTTATTTTATTCATCCATTTTCGACGGAATTCATTTTCCGTCAAAAATCTTCGACGGAATCCATTTTCCGTCGAAAAACTTCACAAAATCAATTTCTTTTGCATTTATTTTATTCATCCATTTTCGACGGAATTCATTTTCCGTCAAAAATCTTCGACGGAATCCATTTTCCGTCGAAAAACTTCACAAAATCAATTTCTTTTGCATTTATTTTTTAAGGAATTTTTTCCGTCAAAAATCTTCGACGGAATCCATTTTCCGTCGAAAAACTTACAAAATCAATTTCCTTTGTATTTATTTTATTAATCTGTTTTCAACGAAATTCTTTTTCCGTCGAAAAACTTCACAAAATCAATTTCTTTTGCATTTATTTTATTCATCCATTTTCGACGGAATACATTTTTCGTCAAAAATCTTCGACGGAATCCATTTTCCATCGAAAAACTTCATAAAATCAATTTCTTTTGCATTTATTTTATTCATCCATTTTCGACGGAATTCATTTTCCGTCCAAAATCTTCGACGGAATCCATTTTCCGGCGAAAAACTTCACAAAATCAATTTCTTTTGCATTTATTTTATTCATCCATTTTCGACAGAATTCATTTTCCATCCAAAATCTTCGACGGAATCCATTTTCCGTCGAAAAACTTCACAAAATCAATTTCTTTTATATTTATCTTATTCATCCGTTTTCGACGGAATACATTTTTCGTCAAAAATCTTCAACGGAATCCATTTTTCGTCGAAAAACTTCATAAAATCAATTTCTTTTGCATTTATTTTATTCATCCATTTTCGACGGAATTCATTTTCCGTCAAAAATCTTCGACGGAATCCATTTTCCGTCGAAAAACTTCACAAAATCAATTTCTTTTGCATTTATTTTATTCATCCATTTTCGACGGAATTCATTTTCCGTCAAAAATCTTCGACGGAATCCATTTTCCGTCGAAAAACTTCACAAAATCAATTTCTTTTGCATTTATTTTATTAATCCGTTTTCGACGAAATTCATTTTCCGTCAAAAAACTTCACAAAATCAATTTCTTTTGCATTTATTTTATTCATCCATTTTCGACGGAATACATTTTTTCAAAAATCCGTTTTCGACGGAAATCCATTTTCCATCGAAAAACTTCAAAAAATCAATTTCTTTTGCATTTATTTTATTCATCCATTTTCGACAGAATTCATTTTCCGTCCAAAATCTTCGACTGAATCCATTTTCCGTCGAAAAACTTCACAAAATCAATTTCTTTTGCATTTATTTAATTCATCCATTTTCGGCAGAATTCATTTTCCGCCCAAAATTCGTCAAAAAACTTCACAAAATCAATTTCTTTTGCATTTATTTTATTCATCCGTTTTCGACGGAATTCATTTTCCGTCAAAAATCTTCAAAATCGGAATCTTTTGCATTTATTTTCCGTCGAAAAACTTCATAAAATCAATTTCTTTTGCATTTATTTTATTCATCCATTTTCGACGGAATTCATTTTCCGTCAAAAATCTTCGACGGAATCCATTTTCCGTCGAAAAACTTCACAAAATCAATTTTTTTTGCATTTATTTTATTCATCCATTTTCGATGGAATTCATTTTCCGTCAAAAATCTTCGACGGAATCCATTTTCCGTCGAAAAACTTACAAAATCAATTTCATTTGTATTTATTTTATTAATCTGTTTTCGACGAAATTCATTTTCCGTCGAAAAACTTCACAAAATCAATTTCTTTTGCATTTATTTTATTAATCCATTTTCGACGAAATTCTTTTTCCGTCAAAAAACTTCACAAAATCAATTTCTTTTGCATTTATTTTATTCATCCATTTTCGATGGAATTCATTTTCAGTCAAAAATCTTCGACGGAATCCATTTTCCGTCGAAAAACTTACAAAATCAATTTCCTTTTTATTTATTTTATTAATCTGTTTTCGACGAAATTTTTTTCCGTCGAAAAACTTCACAAAATCAATTTCTTTTGCATTTATTTTATTCATCCGTTTTCGACGGAATACTTTTTTCGTCAAAAATCTTCGACGGAATCCATTTTTCGTCAAAAAACTTCATAAAATAATTTCTTTTGCATTTAATTTCTTTTGCATTTATTTTATTAATCCGTTTTCGACGAAATTCCTTTTCCGTCAAAAAACTTCACAAAATCAATTTCTTTTGCATTTATTTTATTCATCCATTTTTGACGGAATACATTTTTCGTCAAAAATATTCGACGGAATCCATTTTCCATCGAAAAACTTCAAAAAATCAATTTATTTTGAATTTATTTTATTCATCCATTTTCGACGGAATTCATTGTCCGCCCAAAATCTTCGACGGAATCCATTTTCCGTCGAAAAACTTCACAAAATCAATTTCTTTTGCATTTATTTTATTCATCCATTTTCGACGGAATTCATTTTCCGTCAAAAATCTTCACAAAATCAATTTCTTTTGCATTTATTTTATTCATCCGTTTTCGACGGAATACATTTTTCGTCGTCAATTTCTTTTGCATTTATTTTATTTATCCGTTTTCGATGGAATTCATTTTCAGTCAAAAATCTTCGACGGAATCCATTTTCCGTCGAAAAAAGTACAAAATCAATTTCCTTTGTATTTATTTTATTAATCTGTTTTCGACGAAATTTTTTTCCGTCGAA
>JAVKPL010015757.1:0-12852 GCA_032173675.1 Gastrolobium villosum
ACATATACATAGGGACCTATGCGGACCATCACCATTAAAATCAACTTTCAGGCATTCCTATTACACATCATTTGTTGATATTCACTCTGCTACAAACACTTTGGCTCTACCCACTAAAATTGAAATATGATGTGTTACTAATATTTAAACAGTTTCATAAAATGATTACTAATCAATTTGAACAACCCCTTAAAGCCTTACAAGCAAACTGGTGTGGGGAATACATAGCCCTCACACAATTTGTGAGTCTCCATGGGATTACTCATACAGTGGACAGAAATAACAAACATATAGTGGAAACAAGGTTAGCCTTACAAGTTCATGCCTCTCTGACATGTAGTACTAGTTTATGTTTTCATTTCAGTAACCTACCTCGTGAAATAAACTTCCCTCATATGCCACATTAACTTTGAAGTTCCTATCCTAATTACAAAAGTAGAAGCCATGTTATAATTTTGAAAGCTTTATGGCCATGCCTGTTTTCCCTTTCCTCATGCCTTGCAACTAACACAAACTTGAGTTCATATCAAAAGAATGTATTTTCTTGGTTACTCAATAAAGCATAATGGTATATCTACCTTAGGCTTTGTTTGGGAGTTTGGAAGGGAGGGGATCAAGGGGGAGAGGGGAGGGGAAGGGAGGGGATTCAGGGGAGGGAATCTTTCTTTGTTTGGGAGTTAAAAAAGTGATAAGGGAGAAATTGGAGGGTCAATGAGAAATTTTTATAATTTTACCCTTTTTCTAAAATTAATATAATTATTATATTTTACAAAAAAAAATTAAATTTACAATTGCTAAAACAAAATTATCTATGTATTTTTCACACTACTAAAAAAGATCATATTTTCAATGAAAATTCTTCGTTGAAAACGACAAAAATTCTGTCAAAACAATATTTTTCCGTCGGGATACTTTTCATCGAAGGCGATGGAATTTTTTTCCGATGAAATATTTTACAAAAATAAAATTTAAGTCAAAATATTCCATAGAATATAGTTTTCTTCAAATGTTTTGACGAAAATGATTTGTTAAATATTTTCGACAAAAAAAATTCATCAAAAGTTTTGATGGAAAAAAGAATTCCTTCAAAAATTTTGACGAAATATTTTTCGTCCAAAATCTTCGATGAAAATGTGTCTCAATGAAAATTTCAACGGAAATAATTTTTCAAATTTTTTGATGGAAATGTTTCTGTGAAACTTTCGACAGAATTTAGATTCTGTAAAGAATTTTGATGGAATATTTTTTTTGTCCAATAATTTACAGAAAAATTTTTCGTCGAAATTTTTTACGGAAATAATTTCCGTTCATTTTTTTTTACAAAAATGTGTTCCGTTAAAAATTTTGATAGAAATATTTTTTATCGAAAATTCTGTCGAAAATATTTTTTTTCAAAAAATTTCGATGGAAATGTGTTTCGTCGAAAATTTTGGACAGAAATTTTTTCATCAAAAAGTATGACGAAAATATTTTTATTGAAAACTTTTCATAAAATTTAGATTCTGTTGAGAATTCTGACGAAATTTTTTTTACATAAATGTGTTCCGTCAAAACTTTTTACAAAAATTTTACAATGGAAATGTGTTTCGTTAAAAAAATTTAACAGAATATTTTTTCTGTCAAATTTTTTTACGGAAATTGTTTTTTTTTTGACAGAAATGTGTTCCGTTGAAACTTTTGATGAAATATTTTTTTTATAGAAAAACTTGACGGAAATATTTTCTCGAAAATTTTCGATGGAAATGTTTTTCTTTGAAAAATTTGATGAAAACATTTTTCGTGAAAAATATCGATGAATATGTGTTTTTGTGAAATATGTTGATGGAAATGTTTTGACGAAATTTAGATTTCATAAAGAATTTTGACGAAACATTTTAATGCTAAGGATAGATAAATAATTTTTAATATTTTTCCTCTCAAACCCTCCAAATTTGGGGAACTTTAATTTTTAGAAGAAGGGGGGTTTGGACCTCATTTTTGTTAAACTCACAAACAAGAAGGCCAGCATGGAGACTTTGAGTTTCAAGATGATATTTCCAATAAAGTAAATAGCATAATGAGGTTGCTTAGCTTATATACAGTCACATGTTCGAGCATAACCTATTTTAACGCGTTTTCCAAGTTTTGTTTTCAAGTTTAATCAAAGGGTTTTGTAAATGCTTTTGTAGGTTCCACCAAATACTAGGGGAAAAAAAGTGAAGAAAAAAGCTTGCACGAAAAATAATCTGAGAGTAGGAGGAAACAAAAATAGCCATTAAGATGACGTTTGCTTTTCCCTTAATCAAATGCCCTAATACTTTTGTTAAACCATGAAGTATTTAGATCTTTTCAAAAAATAAAGAAAAAAAAATAGACTGGCTGTATAAAAATAGACTGGAATTTGGTTTCCACATTGGTTGGTTTCTAAACGGAAAGCAATCAGTTTCAACATTGGTTGGTTTGTATAAAAAAAACAAACCATGAATTCAGGCAGCACGGAGAAAAGCGTAAGAAGGAGAAAGCGAGGGTGAGCCATATGTCTTTGCGAAAGCTCCTGCCAGGAGGATCCGTCGTTGGTGAAGGATGGAGATTACGACAACCGCACGGCTGGATCGACGTCGCCAAATGCTTGTTTGAATTCGGCACTGAAGTCAACGCACAGGATCGTTGGGAAAAACACTCTGATTCACTGATTCTAATTCTATTATCTCTTCCTCTCCGTGTGTGATTCACTGGGTTATATATTAGTACATGCTGATATTAGTACACATGGATGATATCATAGCTACTAATAATGATATCATAGCTACTAATAATGATGTTGACTTTACCCAAACTCTCATCTCACGACTGCATTCTACTTTTGCTCTAAAGGACCTAGGTGACCTTAACTATTTCCTTGGGATAAGGAAGAGAGAAAAATCTTCTACCACTCTATTTCTTACACAATCCAAGTATATTGGACCTTCTGACCAGGGCAAAAATTCATGATGCCAAGGCCATTTCTTCTCCTATGCCTTCTAGCTATAAACTCTCGATATGCAACAATATGCAACAATCACAAGACCAAAAATAAAATTTGCGGTGCATAAGGTCTACCAGTTGTAGAGAATCATTGGAAGGTTGTCAAACTAATTTTGAGGTATCTCAAAGGAACTTGCACTTTCATCCTACATTTTCAATATGCCAATTCTAATATTCACATCTCCCCTACTACTTTTTGTGATTTAGATTGGGCAAGTGGCCCAAGTGATAGAACATCAACCTCTAGGACATGTCTCTTTTTAGGTCCAAACATGTTCTCTAGGTGTCGGTTGCCCAATGGCTAAAGCAGAAATGCAATGGAGAAAGTCTCTCTTTCATGAACTTATGATAATCATAACCGCTCCTTAGTTTTTCTTTGACAACTGCAATATCATTTCTTTGTCTCATAACCAAGTTTTCTGTTGAGATATATAGTCTCACATTGGTTGTATGAGCAACTAATGTGGAGTTTATAAGTCCTTGGGCACTCCCACCCTTTGAGCTAGCTTTTGGGGTATCCCAAGGTTCTTTACATGGTATCAGAGCATCAAATCAATATTGAAACCCTTTGAACTTAGCACAGGTAGGATGGGTCTGTTGCATCATCCACTCTTCAAGCCCAATGGGCTCTTGTGTGAGGGGGCGTGTTGAGATATATAGTCCCACATTAGTTGTATGAGCAACAAATGTGGACTTTATAAGTCATTGGGCACTCCCACCTTTTGAGCTAGCTTTTGGGGTGGTGTATCCCAAGATTATTTACATTTTCTTTGTTAGGGAGCAAGTTCGTGCAACCTTTGACCAGATTACAGATACACTCATTAAGGTTTTCGCACATGTTAATTTTATAGAATTGAGAGATAAACTTAGGGTCTTAGACTTTGCTCTGTCGCTCCCATCCTCTTTATACTATACTTCTTTTTGTGATTACTAGTGTATTGTGTTGCTTTACTCTTGCGTACATTATATCCTTGCTCATTAATTATTAGAATAAGTAATTATGTTCAATTTTATTACATACTTAAGATAACTCATAATCGAGTCATGCTCTTGTTCTGTGAATACAGAACGTGTATGACCTTATGTTAATTTTCTTCTCAATAACACAAATGCTTCATAAGCTTCTCCTTTTACCTTCTCTCTAACTTTCTTTGACTTTCCATTATTTCCTCTCTAATTTCTAATAATTAATAATGATGCTCTGAGGAGGCCCAAATTAATTCTAAGCCCAGATATCTATAGATCTATGATATGCCACGATCACAAGACCAAAAATTACCTTTGCATTGAACAAGGTATGCTAGTTAATGAGTCAACCATTACACGATCATTGGAAGGTTGTCAAATGAATTTTGATGTATCTCAAAAGGCCCTACACTTTTGGCCTACTTCTTCAATGTTCTAATTATAAGCTTTCATTCTATAGAATGGGACAATTACCCAGATGATAAAAGATTAACATTTGGGGCATATCTCTTTTTAAGTTCAAACCCGATCTCTTGGTGGTCCGAAAAATAGACCTCGATTTCCAGTTATATGAGTAAGCTAAGTATACGAGTTTGGCACTCACTTGTCCATAAATTCTATGTATCAACTCTCTCATTCATGAACTTTATACACCCATGTCCATTCCTCATGTTTTTATGACAACCTCAGTACCATTGCTTTTTTCCTATAACCCAATTCTCCATGCATGGAGGAAGAACATGTAGCTCAATATTAACTTTGTTAAGGAGTAAGTTCTTACCAAAGAACTCTTTGTTTCACATATTCTAGCCTTTGACCAGATTGCAAATACATTCACTAATGCTCTCTTACATTGTTGATAGAGTGAAAGGGATAAAGCTACCGTCGGGTCAGTGTCGATAGAGTGAAAATCGCCAGAGACATCGGTCGTTAAAGGAGGTGGCAATGTTACGATTCCCACATTGATTACATAGGCAATTAATGTGGATTTATAAGGCTTTGGGCACTAAGATAAAGCTGGGTATAGGAATTTGGCCCTCACTTGTGCTGAATTTCTACTGATCAAGACTTTTCATGAACTTTAGATACCCATGTCCATTCCTTAGGTTTTTTGTGACAACCTCAATACTAGTTCTTTGTCCTATAACCTAGTTCGCCATGCACGAAGTGGGTTCTAGCCAAAGAACTCTTTGTTTACATATTCCAACCTCTGACTAGATTCCACATACACTTACTTCGGCTCTCTTACCAATTCATTTTGCAAAATTGATGGACAAACTTAGGGTTGTGGACTCTGCTCTACAGCTCCCATCGCCTTGAGTTAGACGAGGGTATTAGTATACCTTAGTGCTTTTTGTGGTTATTGGTGTATTGTGTTTCTTTACTCTTGCGACATTAGAGCCTTGTTCATTAGTTATTAGACTAAATAATTGTTTTCAATTTTATTAGTTTTATTACATACTTAAAATGATTCATTGTCGAGTCATCCTCTTGCTCTATAAATAAAGCATGCATCCTCATGTAACTTTACTCTTCTTACATGCAATATGCAATAACATAAGGGCAAAGTGTATCATTTTAAAGGATGTAAAGTTGTGTCATTTTAAGAGAGAGAAAGAGATAAATAAAGGAGGAGAGAGAATTGACAAAAAAAAGTGTGGCCCCACCTTTGTGAGAGTGAAAGGATATAAGTTGTATCATTTAAAAAGATAAACATTTTTTCATAACATAAATACTCTACAAGTTTCTGCTTCATTTTCTCCGTAACTTTCTCTTACTTTTCATTATTTTCTCTCTAATTTCTAATGACCGCCAATGATGCAGAGTCCAAAAGAAAGGAAAATTGTCCTTAAAAAAACTTTTTCGTAGCTTCTTATTGTCGCTAACATATTTGTTTAGATTATAATATAGCATATTCTTATCTTTTAGGATAATTTATTAAAATAAAAAATATAATATAATTTAAACATCTCTCATAAAATGGGAACGTGATTTACTCAAATAAGAATAAAGATTAAACAGTGATAATATTCTTCTAACTTTTTTTTTTTTTTGATAAACATATTCTTCTAACTTAAATGCACAGGTTTGCGGATTCAATTTAATTTACTCAAATAAGTCAAGCATTATTAATGGTGCCTGCCACTAAATTAACCGAAACTCAAAATATTACCCGTACTTTATTTTCCAAAACAAAATACGCAAATAAAGTTGCCTAATCAGATATATTGAAGATATATTGAACCTACAATTAGATTTAATTGGATAAAGAGGGACAAGCTTTTAGATAATAATAATAATAATAATTAATTCACATACAAAATTATCATAAAATAAATATTAGTTTGCATTAATTATTCTTATTTTTTTATGAGACTAACCGATACGTGTGCCGCTCTCTTCACGAACTTGATCTTGACTTCACTGCCCTGTGTAATAAAAGTACCATAAAATAAAGGTGAGTTTGCTTGTTGGTTATGATGTGTTACATTGCAATTTACCATACAAGAAGTTATGATAAAAAATTCGAAAATATCTAGTTGTCTCTTTCACAAACATGTTTAATTTGATAATTTATACATTAGCTACGATATATACCTCATCTAATTTTCTATTTGTATTTTATACAATTGTATAAAATTTTAAGAAATTTATTTTTTATTTTCATAAAACTATTAAAACAGTAAGACTCTAGTGAAAATGTATGTTCAACTATATGTAAATTGGACTTATATTAGGAATTAAACATGAGATCAGAACTTCTCAAGGAAATTTGCCAAGCTGTAAGTATCAATATTAATTTGATAAAAGAACAATTCAAAAATTTGATAAAAGAACAATTCAAAAATATTTATACTTATGGTTTCAAAATTTGTTTAGAAGAAAAATAAATATATTAATTGTGTGTGTGTCAAAAATCACATATCATTTTTAAGTATACCATAAATATGCATAAATTGTTTATCAATATATATATATATAATATATATATATATATATATATATATATATATATATATATATATATGTGTGTGTGTGTGCGCATAAATTCAGGCACCCTAGCTATGGGTTAAAATCATAAGTTATGAAAAATTTACTTTAATAGTTTCATTTTAATTTTTTATTTTTTTAATTTTTTGGTCTATGTATTTAATATAGTAATATTATATGCAATGTAGGTGATATAAGTTTCCAAACAAAATAATTAAGTAAAAATGATGATATTGTAAGATATTTCTTTTCTAACAAAGGAGGTCTGAAAATTAATAAGCGAATGTAAAATAGGTTAATCTGTGAAGCAAACGTGGCTTCTAAATATATTTAATTACTACTGAGCTAAAAGGTTTAGAGAACTTCTATCATACTAATACTATATCACATTTATTCCTTATTTTGTTGGTTTCTCTATATCATACTTAATTAAAATGATGTACAATGAGTTAAAACAAATAAAATTATGTAGCCAAAAAATAAAATATAAATAAATTCAAATCAATATGTAAAAGTAATTGAGTAAACTATATGTAATTAAGTTAATTGAAACTTCACGTAAATGATGATAACAAAATTGATTTAAAAAAATATTAGATAGACAGTACTTTGTTGCTAGAATTTTTTATAAAATGAGTTGACATGTTTTTTCATCCTTAGCTGGAGAAGTAATCTTTAACATTTTATTTCATCCAACCATCATCCAACCATCACTACTCAGTTTTTCTGTATTAATTGTGGCTTAAGCTTTATGACCTTTATGTAATGAATTGCCATTTCAGCATTTAAATTTTTTATTTTCGACTAATTGACGAGCAAACTTTCATTATAATAACTAATTAAGGGATTCATCTTCACTGGAGAATATTTTCATTGAGTGAAAAATGCTAAAAAGATAAAATTATCAAAACAAGTTAGATAACAAAACAAATTATGTATAGTCATATCGGGAGGTGAATTTCAAAATTGAGATTTTTAATTGGTTATTTCACTAAAGTTAAGATTTTTTTTTTTTTTTGTAAAACTGCTTTAATGTGATAATATATATATATATATATAATAATATATATATATTATGAGAAGAAGGAAAATGAGAATCATTACATCTCCATATATATATTGTTTCAATAAGAAATATGTGTCGATCAAATTAAATTAAACTCAGTCTATGATGATTCAAGGTTTTGTAAGTTAATTGTTATAACTTACTTCATATATGAGAGGAAAGAAAGACAAACTGATAAACAAGTTTATTACCTTGTTCAGCAGAAAAGGCAAATCAGTTGCTTCGGTGATTCAATTACTCCCACTGTAGTACAAATCGGTAATGCAAGTAGGTGATTAGAATATAGCGCAACAATTTTAATTTGAAGGGAATTGAGCATACAAGACTCAACAGCTTTGGCAAGTATGTAAGGGAACAACATTTGTTGTGATTTATAAGGCACCTTGGATTCCAATTCCCAACCAAGAAGCAACCAATATCCAAAGAAAAGGATTTGTGCTAATCAGCAAATTTAATCAGCGATAAAGTGCGGTTTAACTTTTAGGATCTCTTCATAACTTTTATATTCTTTCTTCAAACATATATATCCTATAAATTTGTTTCTGTGTGTTTTCATGGTATGCTTTCAAGTTAAGAAAAGGACATCCAAAATATAAAAGAAAGTGAGAATGTGTGGGCTTCAATTAAAAATGATACATGCATTGCAGGCAAAGGAAGGATAGCATGTTTAAATTTGTTCCTTTCAGAAAAGTAGAAATAATTAAAGGTAAGGCAAAACAAAGCGTCACACACACAGAGAGTTAGAAATGAATAGAATACAGTTTCACACCAGAAAAATGACAAATTGAGACTATATTTCTTGTGCGATAATCTTAACAGCACATCCCACATTACCCTAATAAATTTACTAAGAAATCCCTACTCATACTAATAATTCTCATAAACATTTTAAGATATTTATTTTGATTAGGATAAAGTGTGTGTCATTTTAAAGTATGTAAAGTTGTGTCATTTTAAGAGAGAGAAAGAAATTGTAACACCCCGTTCTAGAACCGGTTTGTTAATATCAACTTATGATATTAAGCGCAGTTACAATCACATTGGTGAAATTAAAATCCAGTTAAATTTTTCTTTTAAAACAAGCCGAACTAAAATTACCCAATTGCGTGAGCATAACCATAATACATTGCGGAATAAAATAATTAAAGCTTAATACCATACTTTCATTTCATTTATTATGGTCTCTATTTTCCCATTATATTATAGGATTTTTCATTAGTTACACGTGGGTTCAAACCGCGCTCAAATCGGAGCACCGTAGCCCAAGTTATGAGATTTTTACGAAATGGGATGCTGAATTCCCCAGGACCCCTACGCTCCAAGCGTGGATCCCACGCTCCGAGCGTGGACAGTCAGAAGGTGGACGCTCACAACGTGGATCTCATGCTCCGAGCGTGGACAGTCAGGAGCAAGCACCCAAAACAGGGCAGTTTGACCTATCTGTGGTGTTTTAACCATAACTTGAGTTATACTTATCCAAATTACACAATCTTGGTCTCTATGGAAAGCTAAGAAACATATCTACAACTTCCATCAAGACACAAGGGTCCAAATCTATCGTATAAGATACGAAAATTGGACAACAAGACAGGGTGTCTTCGTTTTAAATTGGTTTTCCAACCTAAAGGTCTTTTTTCACCTAATTTACATCATATAATCCTTTCAATACATGAATTCTAGTCTCTCTAGATACTCATACACTAAGAGAAGCATGCATATCATTTCATCATATACAAATACCCACTAATTACAATATTACATCATGTTTACAAGTTTCAATTACAAATCATGGGACTTAGCTACAAAACACTATGATCACTCCTTGGCTCCCATCAACAAAAGAGATACCAAAGGGGATGAGCATAGGCTAAGTCCAACCAACTAAACATAGCATGCATATAACAAATGACTTTCATTTACAATCTTGTACATATGAACTACAAAATAGCATGCTTAATCAAATGACCCTAAGTCTTCCTATGTCCATTTACTTCAAGTATGGCCACTTGCCATCAGAGGCTCCTGCAGCATCCTTGCCTGAAAGGGGGTCCCCAACAACACGGGGTGAGATATACGAATATATCCAGTAAACTAGGGGCCCTTAGAGAAGCTGCATATGCATATCTCCACCCCATAGTTCAATAACAGTGTAATAGCAATGACAATAATAATGCAGCAAATACATATCCATGCAAGTGTAAACAACATCTCCAGGAGAAATTCCTCGAGCTCTAGGGGCCCTTGGAGCATATCTCCACATAGTTCAATAACGAGCATGCAAGTGTAAACAACATCTCCAGGAACAATGTAGCTGTCCTAAGGATACTCAGATGCAAATAGTCCTACTGGCCAGCTAAACTACCAAGTATGATTTACGCATCGTCATGCAACATACCAACATAGGGAAACACCATCCTATGTCACACCAAAGCATGCAAATATATATAACGAAGCATTACTCTATTTCATTGCATTTATATACAACAACACACCCATTACCCGTTCAGGGCTTGGTGGAACAATAAAGGGAATTACACCCAAGGTCCGAAGGCTTACCTCAATGCTTCCAACTTAACCTTTGTTCTTCACCGATCTTCACCACACAACATTAACTTCAAGGAGCTAACCGAACTCCATAGCTTGCTCCAACGGTTGGTTACTCACGGTTGGTCCAAATGCCTCAATCCTAAGCATCACATGGACAATATCAACAACCAACCCAAACCAAACCATTGATTACAAAACAAGCCAAACCATAGTCAAATGTATAATCTTGTAATTTTCCAAACAAAATCATACGACTACTTAAACTCGTTTTCACCGATTAAATGTCATTCCTAGTATTTTTCTCAACATACTCTAGGCCTCAATCTTCCTAGAACATAGCCCATTTACTCACATAATCATAAACCCTAAACACTATTCATCATCTTCCCCAATCATGCCTTTCTCAGGAAAAAAGTTCAAGGAGTAGAATCTTACCACCAATGGTTGCACAATCAAGGATTGGTTACTCCTCAAGCTTCCATGGAGTTAGAAGCTAACAAATCTCTCACTTTCTCCAAATGGGTCGAATCTGGGAGGAGAAATCACTAGGATTGTGAAAGAGGGGAAGATTTGGAGTGGTTTAACTTTGGAATCACTCAAAACCACTATGGTTTGCCTCACCTAGGGTTTCCTCTTCCTTTTTCTCTTCTTTCTCCCTCCCTTCTTTTCCTCTTCTTCTTTTCTTCTTTTTTCTCCTTCTGCGCGCACAAAAGGAATGGGGAGGGACTTTGGGTCCTTTTTAGGTGACTTGCCACTTAACTCAGGTTAAGAACTAATTAACCAAACACTTTACCCAACAGTCTGGAATATTTTTCTAGGAATACATTTTTATATTTTGGGTACTTTTTGATGCTTAATTTTCACAGAGTACACTTTTACCTCAAAAGTGACCCCAATTAATTTTATAAGGGAATTTACTTATTTTTACTCACTAATACATGCTTAATTATCTAATCACATGTATTTTGCTAATTAATTATTTTGGGCTATTATAGAAATAGATAAAGGAGGAGAAAGAACAAAAAAATTAAAACTTCTTTGTGAGAGTGAAAAGATATAAGTTGTGTCATTTAAAAGGATAAACACTTTTCTAGATAGCATTATTAGTTTGAAGGGTGATAATCAATGACTGACTAAGATTTTTTCACATGACATAATCATGTCATAAAGAGGCATAAGAGAGGATCCATTCCCCTGCAACAGCCAATCAATTGATCTATAAATTCATAGCTTCTCAGTCCCTAAGTCTTCAGCATGATGCAATGTAGTATTTCAATTCACAAGCCATAACATGGTTCCTTCTTCTCCATTTTTCATTCAATAAAAGATATCCAAGCTGAGTACCAAGCTAAGACTTGGATGATATATCTATAACATAGACGCAGAACCATTTTCTATCTAAAAAAAGACTCCACTAGCCCGGGGCCCCCATATCCACCTCCTACGCTGGCATCATATGCTGCTTCCTAGACTATACTTGGTGGCACTACTATAAGGATGATAGCCACCACCACCATATGCACCTCTAGTCCCATAACTCTCACTAGCTCCACCATAACCACCAAGATCATAGCCTCTGCCAAAGCCTCCACCGTACCGACCAGCATACCCAAGTGAAGGATCTCCTCTATAGGGCCCCATGGCACCAGCATATCCTCCGTACCCGCCAAATTCACTTCCATAGCCACCATAAGCACCACCCCTACCTCCATAGACACTGCCTGACCTATAGCCACCAATGCCAAAGTTACCACTAAACCCATCTTGCGATCTCAGGTAAGATCGGTTCAGGATCATGGGATCCTTTTCTATCAGATAGGAAGGGCTGTTTCACAAAATGTACTTCTAAGTAATTGCTCTATAGATCCTATATCTATCTATATGAAGAAGAAATCCTGTAACGGGGGGGGATTCTTATTTGTACAAGTGGTACTTCGAACTTGGAACGAGCATGAATAAATTAACGATACTTCTTTATCTTTTGAGTTGTTCTGCCGGATCGGTCGCTCAAGACCTTTGGTCTCTACCCCGACCTGATGAAAAAAACGGGATCATTTCTTATGGGCTCATTGAGAATGATTTTGATCTAGTTCATGGCCTATTAGAAGTAGAGGGCGCTCTGGTAGGATCCTCACGGACAGAAAAAGATTGCAGTCAATTTGCTAATGATCGAGTGACATTGCTTCTTCGGTTCGAACCAAGGAATCCCTTAAATACGATTCAAAATGGATCTTGTTCTATCGTTGATCAAAGATTTCTCTATGAAAAATATGAATCGG
>JAVKPL010015758.1:0-131081 GCA_032173675.1 Gastrolobium villosum
AGGTCCCGCGCTCACAGCGCGGGGTTGGCGCTGAGAGCGCGGGAAGGAAAAAAAATGGCAGTAACTCCCACGCTCAGAGCGCGGGAGTGGCGCTCTGAGCGCGGGAGGCGCGAAAGTTAGAAGATTCAAAAATGCAAATTAGGTCAGAATCCCTCTTATAAAAGGAGACTCAACCTCTGAAGAAAATCATCTCAGAATACACATCACAAGACCTAGAGGAGACGTTCTTCGTGTTCATCACTCTGTTCTTGTATTCTTCTTTATTTTCTTTCTTTAGTTTATGTTGAAATCAGATCAGCGATCATGATGTTGATTGGCTAGATCTATTTCTGTAGTCAGGGGCATGATCCTTTTGTAAACAATTGCTACAAGGATTGAATCATTCTATGTATTGAATTAACATATTTCATCTTTTATCTTGAGCGTATTGATATTATTTCTGTTAGATCTGATCAACCTAATAGGGAATAATATTCTGGGGATCAGGATTCACAATAGGGATGTTGGAATACTTGATCCTGAAAGGAGATAAAGATGACTCTCCATGCATGTTCTAGGGATAGACTTGTATGGATTGCAGTCGTAGGATTTATCTACGTAATGCTTATTTTCAATCAGAACTACTAAGGGATTGGGGTTTCAATTGAAGTAAAGGGTTAGATCGCCAAGGGATTGGGATCTAACTAATTATTTCTAAAAGATGATAATTTGTCTGAGTTGTTAATGTCAATAGGTTTTATGAATCAATCCGAAGTAAAATTGGGAGCAATCGGTGAATGTACCCTGGCTACAGTCTTTTTCATCACTTTTTCTACAAAAACATTTCTTCATCTATTTTAAGTCCTTTCCAGAAAAATACAAAAACAATTCTTTTATTTTTATTGTCATTTAATTTAAATTGCAATTAGTTGTCAACAATTAATCGATCTATCTAAATTAAGAGGACTGGTTATAGTAGTACTTGTTCATCAATCCCTGTGGAGACGATACTTTCTTATCACTTTATTACTTGGAACGATCGGTGCACTTGCCGAGATCGCAACACTACACTATGTTCTCCCAGGAGTACATAGTGTAATTTGCAAAAATTTATAAAAAATATTTGTAAACGGATCCTTTCTCCTTTCATAAATAGTAAAACTCTTTTAATTATGTAAAAGTACATAAGTAATTGATAAATAAATGTTTATTCTGAATATATAAAAATAAACTTTTTAAACCATAAACCGTATACCTTTCTAGTTCAAAAAGGTGATGGCTACACACAAAATAAGAGTAATAGAAGAACCAAAAATATCTTCTAAGTTCTAATCCAGACCCCCACCACAGTATGCTACGAAATTCAAAAAGCATAAAAAAACAAATCTTTAAAAATGCTTGACCCTTAATTTGTTCATTCATATCTTTATAAATTTGAGGTTCAGTCTCTTCTAAATTGCTGTGTTATTGGTTTGCATGAAGCCAATAGCAAAATCTATTTATCTCATGTTTTCCCTTATGCTTCGCGAAAACATTTAATAACTCGGCCAAACTAAAGACTCACCAAAATAAAACAAGAGTTTTATATTTCTTATTTAATATGAGAATTCAAACTTTCCTACACACCCTTCGATTTCCGTGCTAACATGAGTCCTATATCTAATTTTTTCTAACACATGGGTCCCACATATTTTTTATCTTTACAACATGAAATTTCAATTCTCATTTAACATAAGAAATATAAAACCCATAAAACAAACTTAATTGGCTGCGAAACCAAAACGCTGTTTATGAAAATCACCCATCAAATCCATTTCAGCGACTTCAATAACTTTAATTGATATGGTGTAATACAATTCAAAGTTAGGTAGCTAATGCCACAACAAAAATGTAAAAAATTTGGTCCCCTACTACATGTAATTGTACATGTGAACTTGTTTCTTTGGCTCTAACCTCAGGGGAATTAACGACAAGGGAGGACCCCCGAATATTGAGGAGGTAGACGTCTAAGATTGCTGAAGATTACGTATGGCTAGTTTTAACTTTGGATTAGATTTAATAAGATGTTGACCTAGGTCTTTATTCTTCGTTGTCTATTAATTTTCCTATCTATTACATCTTATTCTCATCCATCAAGGATGTGTATGACAACCATCTCAAAATTAGTTTTTCTCAATTTTTGTTCTCGAAAAAATAAATAAAAATAAAAATAATGTTTGACAAAATCAATTTCTTTATTTTTTTCCCAGAATGAACCGAAATAATTTTTTTTTTTGTTTTTATTCTCGGGCACAAAATGAAAATATTTATCTCTCTCAATCACTCTCCACCACTATTATCACCACCACCACCATTCAGACACGTCCATTGCCACCATCGTTGCTGTCATCGTCGCCACCATCACCATCACCATCTCCTACAAGCCATTGCACTACCACTATCATCACCATCACCACCACTACCACCATGACGCAATCACCATCGCCACCACTACCATGCCACCACCATCGCCACCATTATCACTATCATCGTTGCAACCACTACCATTACTACCACCACAATCATTACCACAACGCCCCCACTACCACCACCGTTGCCACCACTATCATCGCCACCATTACTATCACCATCATCGCAACCACTTCTGTCACCACCATCACCACATCACCGCCACCACGACTATTACCACCGCTGCCATCATCACCATTACCGCCACCATCACCACCATCGCTGCAGACACTGCCATCATCACCACCACCACTACCATCACTACGCCATCGTCATTGCCACCACCACCATGCCACCATCGTTGCCAAAGCCACTACCGTTACCACCACCACTACAATCATCACACCCTATGAAAAGGGAAGTGATGATCCAATTTTTTTATGCTTAATAGTAATAATTTTTTATTCTATTTATTGTGTTATCAAAGACAATTTTTATTCTCGGAATAAAAATAGAACACGTTATCAAACATATTTTTGTTTCTCAGAAAATATTCCAAGGCACAGAAATAAAAAAAAATTGTTTCTTTCCAAAAATACGTCAAGAAATAGTATGATTGTCATGCAAACCCAAAATTCAAAAACTACATTAATAGAATTAGAGTGCTTAATTAAAGATACTTTTAGGTAACTTTTTCTTTAAATAAATGATATACAACAATTAAAATAACTTATAATTAGATTGGTAACTCTTGCATTATTTGCACGGAGAAGGAAAAAAATATCACCATTATTAATATTTATGTTGAATTCTTGTAAGCATTGTTTTATTTCTCAGATGTTATAGTCATAATCTTCCCTTTATTATAAGTTGTTATTTGTACATGTCCTTGGTACCCATTTTAGGCAATGTTTAAAAACCCATTCTAGCCATCGACTCGGCCGAGGTCAGGGGTCACAGGTTTAACTGGGGGATCACGGGGTTATTCGCTGCCGGTTTTATACTTTAAAAGATATATAAATATATGTTCTATATGAAAAATTCAAAAAAATTAAATCACCAATCATTAAAGATTTAAAATATACTTAACATAATTCAACCAATTATATATACAAATCAATATTCACAAGCTAATAAAACTATCAAAGTATAAAACACATATTCCAATGGAGTTAATGAAAAGTTATATATGTCATCAAACTCAAACCCTTATTGTTCTTTTCATGCACCTACGAAGTATGTGAAAGAAGATTCCTTACCCAATAGATAATAGCGGAGGAAAGGCTGCGACACGATAAATTAATGGTGGGGAAAGAAGAACCAGCACCGCGGAGGAGATCACCGAAACAGGAAGACTGAGTCTGAGTCAGGGTGAGAAGATCAGAAAAGAAGAAGAAGAACAATTCACATTTCAGATCTAGACAGCAACAAGGTTTTTTTTTTTTTTTCTTGCTTTACACATTTCATTTTGTGTATAATTTAAAAATAAAATGCAGTGACCCCTTTAATCCCTATGACCTGGGAGTCAAAGGTTCAATCAGGAGTTTCGGGAGTTAGAGAGGTCAACGTGCAAGTAGAGTCTAACTACTAATCCGAACTCTCAGAGAAAGGGGGTTAATGACCCGCAGGAGTCGATCCCATGTTGGATGGAATTTTAAAAGACTGATTTTAGGTACATGTTATTGAAAATGTTTTTTAAAATGCATTCTGTTATTTACGAAAAAAATTGAGTGGCAACTAAGCATATTCTTGACCAATGTGTTATTAACACTTCCCCTAGTAGAAGCTTATTCCTAGCATTTAATAGTCAACAGCATTTCTTGAGCGCACCGAACTTACTTTTTAATTAGCCAGTTTTCTTGACATGACACTACTCTTCACGGCTCTAATCCTCATTCTGAGCTGTGTAAATAAGAATTTCAATCTAAATGAATTAGGTTTATCTAAAATATTTTAAATATGTCTTAGCTTGTTAGGTTGATACAGGTCAAATTATAGGTTTGACCTAGTTTAGTTTTAAAAAATATTTTAATATATTATTTTATTAAAAAATATTATTTATTAAAAAATACAGGACAAGCTTAAAGATTTAGAAGTCAAACCTTTTAAATTAGATTTGTGGCTTGATTTCTACGAAAATCTTTTAATAAATTCAAATCTGTATTATTTTTAAAATGAGTCATGTTAAGCCAGGTCAGGCTGTATGCTCTTGATGACACATTCACACTCTCTACTAATTCCAACCAAATTACACCTTTGAGATCCATATAACCTGTAAGAGTTTTAAAGTTATATACAATTACCAATTAGTTGTCTAAAAATAAAGCAAATTTGTATTATTTGAGTAGGGGTATTCATCAACCGATCCAAACCAATTTAAATCGCGGTAACCGAACCGAAAAACTGAAACTAAATAAACCGAAAATCGAAAAATCGAAAACCGAAAAAAGACTATAAATTTTAATTAGATTAGATCGGTTTTCAGATTGCTTGATGAAAATCGATCCAATATATTAATTCCGCTATAACTACTTGAGTCTTTCCCCAATCATAGCCCAAAAATTTCTAAACCCAAGACCCATTAACTAAACCCAAGAAAAAATCTAATCACATCTCATCAACAAAATTTTATCTGTGTAGAGTTTCATATCTCATTGCCCAAAAAAACAACTATATTATCATTTACTGATGCTTTTGTATTTCACAAAAATAAATAAATTTACAAACCCAATATATACTAAAAATTTTATTTGCATAATAATCATAAAATAAATTTTAGGATTTTTAAAAAACCAAAAATCGATCCGATCCAAATAAAAAAAATTGACTTGGATCGGATCGGATTTGAAAACAAATCCAAACCGAAAGGATTGGATTGGATGATTTTTGCGTCCAAAATCTATCCAATCCAGACCACGAATATCTCTAATTTTGAGTTAAACAAATGTCCCAACATAACAATTGTGGATTTTATCAAAGAATTAATATTTATTTTATGCAAATCATTTCTCTCCCTTGATATGCATTAGACTTTCTTGGATCATTCGAATAAATAACAAGCATGGACAATAAGTTTTGACCCGGAAAAATCAATGATAATGTAGCATTCCCTCAGTCGGCTAAGTTAAAAATTTAAAATTAGTATGGACATTGACTCTTAAATTGGCAAAACGACAAAAAATGATGAAAATAATAAGGGTTCAATGAGGTAGTCCCACTCTTGGTCTTAATCATAATTGATGTAAGAAACGAAGAGGAAGAAGACTTAGGCAAATTGGTCCCACTTATTTGTGTCTTTTCACTTTCTCATTTCCTCTGCATATATGTTCCCCATCTTCTCCCCACATACACATCAACATATGTATGAGCATCAAAGAAAGAAATACAATGTGGAAACTAATCGTAATAAACAACACATTTAATGTAACAGATATTTTGTACACTAATGATCTAGTTTTGTTACTGTTACATAACTAGAAAAACAAAATTTCTCTTACCAAGGATTGTATGGTTTTTTTTTTTTTGGTAATCAGGATTGTATGACTTTTAATTGTAGGGTTAATTGTAGGGAAATGATCCGTTTATAACTTTTTTTTGCAAATTATATTAAACAAAATTATCTCTTACCAAGGATTGTATGGTTTTTTTTAAACAAAAATTTAAAATAACCCCTCTAAATTATATGGCTTTTAATTGTAGTTTTGTCCTTCTTTGTTGGGTAAATATACTTTTGTCCTTTTGATTTTGAATATGTTGGTATTTTTATTAGTTTTTAATTAGAGCAATATGTCATCCTTCATATTTTCAAACAAATTAATTAGTTCCATTTCCCTATCTGGTGTAGAATAAAAATAGGACATACAATATTGAAAAACACCTGTATAATGTCACATCATAGCACAAAAATTTGAAAAATTATTTAACATATTTGTTGTTAATAGTTAGTTTATCCAACTTATATAATTTTTTTTTCATGTAATTTAAATGATACGTAAGTTTCAACTTATAAATATGTGCTTTTCAGTGCGGTACCTACAAAAAGCAAATATTAGTGGAATCAAAAAGTAAAAATAATGAACAACTCGTACTTTATTCTCTCTTTCTTTTCTCACCTTTCCATGCTGGCAGTCCTTCCTTCACACAAACCAACATTTATTGCATACATACTGATACTTATAGTAAATCGTACAATCCAAAAGCGAAACGACGGGTGCTTTGCAATGAAGATATCGTAGATGAGAATGAACTTTTGTCCAATTAGTTAGTAACCCAATTCTTAAAATCATTTATGAAAGTTGCCTCTTGTAGGCCATGAACATAAAGGAGAGGAAAAAAATTTATGCGGTGGAGGCAACCTTTGCCCACCCTCAAATATGTTCAACCCAAGAACCATACAATAGACATGTTAAGGTTAAAGACCTTACCTTTGTTCGGATTAAAACTCCGGATCAAATGTGTTCTTGATCACAACTTGAGACTTGAATAACACAAGTCCTCTGATGGAAGTCCACATCACCTTGTTGTCTTATAAGAGAAGAACGCTTCTTCGAACACCCAATATCCTTCAATGGAGGTTGCTAGACTCAAGAGAAGGGAGGAGGATGAGTGGTGCCTATGGTGGCTCCAAGAGATAGAGAGATAACCACCACACTAGTATGTGTGTGTTGGCTACAATTTTCAGTGGTGAAAAATAATAGAAGAACTGGTACAAACAAATAAGAAAGAAGGGGACTATATATATGGCGCCTAATTAACCTAAAACTAGGTCAAGTTAGCACCCTAATCAACTCCTAATCTCATTAGGTAATGTCCTTCATTTTATCCAATCAATCCAATTGATCGATTTTCCCAATTTTGGCTAATTAATTTAATTAATTGGCCTCCTTAAAATTCGCTCACGATCAGATGCATGTAAGAAGTGGTAATTCTTGTATAGTTGTCAAACCACCTACACAAAAAAATACCCACACAATCAGTACACAACAAGTCTAATATGTACCGATACAATAACCATTAATTTTTAAATTTAAAAAATATATAACATACCTCATCCCTACGGAGTGAGTCTAATATGTATCGATACCATAACTGCTCATGAGGTCTGAAGCGGTCTAAAGCATTAAACCTGATTTCCAAATGTGCACATAAATATTAATTATAATACTTGTAAGAAGATACTCACAATGTCTACTACAAAACACATATATCGGTGTTTGTAGTGCTGCTTCAACTGTACAAGAAGAGGAATAGGGGGAGAAATGGGTGGGAATCTCATCCATGTCTAGATCTGAAGCAAAATGTGACACCCACCAATGTCACCTTTGCCCGGGTCTATACGCTCGCACATTTGTCTAAACAAATGTGCTAGAACCACATACCTCCAGGTGTAGCTGCCAATCTTCTCAAAGCTACCTGCGAGCAATGGAATATAGCGACATGAAATGGTGCTACCCCCAGATCTGTCGCACAGGAGCCATGTCCCAAATATACGCGCAATGTGCGCCCTAGTGTAAACAGTCACCTGCTCGGGATGCGTAGCTACCGGACCCCAATGCGCACAATGTCTATCAAAATAATCTAGTCGTAGAGTGCCACCCCTGAGCTCAGTGACCTCGTCAGACAAATGACCAAAAATGTGCTCACACGTGACCGCCCAATCCTAAAAGGTAGAATCGGTAACTATATGACCGTTGGTAGGCAATCCCAAGATAACAGCCACACATCCTGTAAGGTAATAGTGATCTCGCCCTGTGTCATATGAAAGGTGTGTGCTTCTGGTCTCCACCTCTCAACCAAAGCACTGATAAGGGCGACATCAATCTGAAATACACAAGATAAGTATCAATTTATATATAAACAATACACCAATATACAAAGATTGTAATCACTATCAATATCATATATTACATTCTAAAATACATACCTGAAGATGTCGCATGCGTGCGACATATATGAATCCGGCCTGAGTAAGGTAGTTTGCGACCATATCTGGAATGTCATACGGAGCTGGTACCCTTGCAGTCTACCCATCTAGTGTTCATCCCTCGAATCTTATCCTCGTTCTGTACTGCCTGTGAGATGTGTGTACGCTACGTTCGCCTATGCAAGATGTCCCAATCGTATGGTGTGGGAAGAACTTGTGTCATGGGATCGGTAGGCTCACCCTCGTGCTCAAATGAAGACAAAGGAGACTCAAAATGATGACGAGTCTACCATATTAATAAATTATACAAAAATTTCAAATTCATTGTTATAAATAATTTAAATTCAAATAATTTACATGTCTAATACAATATTTAAAAAATTATTAAATTTAAAATACATTTTTTTTAATTTTAATATATTCATTTTACATGTCTAGTACAATATTTAAAAAATTATTAAATTACAAATACAATTTTTGTTAATTTAAATTTATTCATTTTACATGTCTTGTGCAATATTTAAAAAATTATTACATTACAAATACAATTTTTTTTTAATTTTAATTTATTCATTTTACATGTCTAGTAAAATTATTAAAAAAATTAATTTATTAATCACGTATGCCCCAAGTCACTACACAAAATAAATTAGACTAACTATGATAATAATTAATAGCAATATTAAAAGTATTTATGCATAACTTAATTTATTAATCTTGAATAGAATTTCCTATGCATATATTCTAAGTTACTATAATTCTCTTCATTCACTAATTATAACCTAAATTACTAAGAATTTTAACCTACGTCACTATTTATACAATAAGTTGCTAACAATTTCCTAGGTCACTAACATCTTCCTAAGTCACTAATAATATCCTAGGTTACTGACAATTTTCTAAGTTGCTAACAATTTCCTATGTCACTAACATCTTCCTAAGTCACTAATATTATCCTAGGTTTTTAACAATTTTATACGTCACTAACAATGTCCGAGGTTACTAGTATAACATATTTACTGTTGTAATTAAATAATATAGAAAGCAGGTAAAATGACTTTTTTGACTGACAAAGCTTCACTGTATAAAAAACTCAAGGATAAATCTAGAGAGAAGTCAAAGAAAAGTCTTAGAGAGAAGGTAGAGAGATTGTGTGAAATAAAAAGAATGAAAAAAATGGGAATTTTATAGGACAACCAGGTCTCGCCCTTTTTGGGCGAGACCGATATCACCTTTTCTGGGCGATTTCCATGGGGTAACTCTCCTTTTTTGGGTGAGATCCACTACGATAAATTCGTAAAATGGTTCAAAATGACAATATTTTCATAATTTTTTTTTGTTAAAATAATAATATATTAATTTTTTTGCTAGCATGAAACATATAAATGTGAAGGGCTTATAAACCTATAGCAGAGTTGTGGGTTGGAACGTGATGTCAGCCACTTATTGAGATATATTTTTTAGCCCATTGATGAAAAATGGTAAAGTCACACATCGGTTAATAATGAATCAAATCAGGATCATATAGGTGCAAAAGACTCATTTTTTTTTTGTAACAAAAGACCCATTTACCTATAATTATTAATCCAAAACATACAAAAAAAATTAATTTATTTCAAAAGATTAATAAACAAAACTGAGAAAGTTAAGGGTCCAGTTCATGATCGTAATAGGATTATTAGTATAATTAAGAAATATTTTCTTAATTCCCAGTTAGATATTAGCCCTTTTGGGTCTTATTGAATATAGGTCTTTGTCAGATCCATAACAATATACAACTGAATTTATTTAAAAAATTGATAATTTACACATTTTTTTTTGGTAAAAGATAATTTACACATTTAACTCTATAAAACATCTCACTTTTATGATAGATTTGATTTATATAATAAAAACTTGAAACAGATAAAATCAATGGTTACTTATTAATCCGACAAATTTTTTTCTCAGGATATCTTATATTATTTGGGTATAATATTAATCTTTTTAAACATTTGCAAAATGTGATTGTTTATTCTGCTTACTCTTATTTTGCCTACCTTTCCCTACCAATTTCAATATTATTCGATTACAATCTCATCCAACGGTCGATATTTGCGATATAAAATAAAGCCTTTCCCCCATTTCTTTCTCCCTACTTCCTCCCACACCCTTTCTTTCTCCTCCCCTTTCTCTCTTCCTCTGACCAAGACCAAAAATAACGAGAAAATTGAATGAAAAACACACATTGAATTTTCAAAAAAGGATCCGGTGACATCAAGACTGCCACTGTAGGGGTGCAGAGGATAACGCCCCCACACCAAAAAAAAAATTTCAAAAACTTTTTTTTAATGAAGTTATGTCTCTTGGAACTATCATCGAAAAGTGAAGGTACTCCATTGCCAACGCCATTTGCAGAGCAATACTGAGGTTCCGTTTAAGCTTCTTGCCATGGAGATGATAAACTAAGATTCTGTTTAGGACATAATCATAAACCAAGAACAACCCCAAATTTATTTTCACCCCCCAATTTTCGCCCCTAATAAACAATTTGTTTACACCACTGTAAATCTTTAATATTTAATATTGTTTGTGGCGGAGCACAAACATATAAATTATTGCACAATCCAATTTCTTAAATTTTTTAAAAGACCATGACGATCAGAGTATTGATTTGTATATTATGGTAGATTATAAATATTAAAAAAATTGATAAAGATATGTCTCAAGGTAGACAAGATTTATCCAATGAAAAGCTTAAGAAATTTGTAGACGTATAAAATAAGGATTCATATTTTTTCCAACAGCTAATGTAGAAAAGTTATCTGCATTGAGTCTAAAACGACGTTATTTTGGGGCGGAAATCAAAATATTTTTACAATTTTAATTCATTTCATGGTTATAATAGTCTTTATAATTATGAATTTCTAATATTTCAACAACAAAACGATGTCGTTTTGGGAGTAAATGCAAATAATTTATCTGCAGTAAGTAACTGCAGAAATATTTTTCTCATAAAATAATGGGATAGGTTATTATGAGGTCAATTGATAAATTGGGTAGCTTCTACCTCTACATCTATATTCAATATGTGTTTTTTGTTCGATTATCTCGTTATTTTCGGTCTTGATAGCAGAGGAAGAGAAAAATGGGAGGAGAGAGAAAGGGCTACCTCTACATCTATATTCAATATGTGTTTTTTGTTCGATTATCTCGTTATTTTCGGTCTTGATAGCAGAGGAAGAAAAAAATGGGAGGAGAGAGAAAGGGCGTGAGAGGAAGTGAGGAGAAAGAAAGGGGAAAAATGACTTATTTTATATCGCAAATATCGACCGTTGGATGAGATTGTAATCGAACGATATTGAAAGAGGTTGGCAAAGATAGACAAAATAAGAGTAGGTAGAATAACCCATCCTTTTTAAAATAAATTATTTTATATTATTTTATGTGTTTGGATAGTAACTTAAGAAAAATAATTTAAAAAAAAAATTAAAATAGTATTTTTTTGAAGTTAGGATTTCTTTCTTTTTTAATAGGGAAAACTTCATTTTCACCTATTGTGCTTTTGTGATTTATCATTTGACCCTGTATGGTTTTAAACTTATCACTGAGACCCATTGTGCTTAAATAATTTATCATTTAACCCGTTATGGTTTCAAACTTTCACTTAGACACCTTGTGGTTAGAAATTTTTTCACTTATACCACTTGTGGTAATAAAAATAAAATTTGTAAGAAATGAATATTTAAAATAAATGTTCTCTCTTTTTTATTTTATATCCTCACCTAATAATGCATTTAGGGTTTAAAAAATAAAAATGAATTTTTAAAAAATTCACTTATTTTTATCAAGAAAATAAATTCACTTCAAATCAAATATTTTTTTATTTTATCTATTTTTACCCTATATCGTTATAAAATTATCTAAAAAAAGTAAAATCTTATTTTGATATTACATATTTAATTTATCTTAAACAATATTTTTTTAATTTCAAATATATTTTAAAAAATAAGATAATTTATAAATTAATTTCAGAATAAATAACTTGAAATATTTTTTAAACCATAAATACATTACATGAGGATATAAAATAAATAAGAGAGAAAACTTATTTTTAAAAATATTTATTTTTTACACCACTAGGTATCTAAGTGAAATTTTTTGTAACCACAAGGGGTCTAAGTGAAAATTTAAAACTATAGGAGGTTAAATGACAAAATATCCCAGCACAGTGGGTCTATCTGATAAGTTTAAAATTATAAGGGTTCAAATGATAAATCATAAAATCACAGTGGGTGAAAGTAAAGTTTTCCTTTAAAATAAAACAGAACTCAATACTCAGATATTTTTTGAAAACTCAATTTTGCCCCAATCTAGCTTCAACCACTCGATTCCACTACGCTTGCTACCATCACATTATATATAAAAAATTCTTATTATTTTCAACTTGCAAATAAATTTTTTATTTAAAAATACTTATAATTATATAATCTATTCAAGCACAAAATAATTCCAACTTAAAAAAAGTCATTTTAAATAAAGCAAGTGTAAAAAGTCCTTATTTTAAAAGCTTATTCAAACGGGTTCATATATAACATTACGTGGATAATTTGTTATTTTCTTCGTTCTTAATTTAGTAATCTTTACCAAATTAATTGATGGATGAATCGATACATAATTTCAAAAAGAAAATAAACCTCTAGTAATCTCTCCTAAAATTCGATTCACCATGACAAGAATTCTCTTTTTCTCAATTCTAGCAAGTAGCAAGTCTTTTTTCTAAAAATAATAAAAAATAAAAACAACAAAGTTTTAGAGTGTTAAGGGTATGATTTCTATTTACATTGGTCTCAAATCTCAGAAATCATATAGAGTTTGCATAGTACTTTTGTTCCCCATCCACAGAAACCAACCCTACAATTAAAATTTTGACATCAAGATAACCATGAGGTTGTTTAAAGTTAATTCTTTTTAGGGAAAACTTCATTTTCACCCACTGTGATTTTGTGATTTATGTTTTGACCCCTTATAATTTTAAACTTACCAGTTAGACCCACTGTACTGAGATATTTTGTCATTCAACCCCATGTGATTTCAAATTTTCACTTAGACCCCTTGTGGTTATAAAAAATTTCACTTTGACACCTTGTGGTTACAAAAACAAATATTTTAAAAATAAATATTTAAAATAAATTTTATCTCTTTTTTATTTTATATTCTCATGTAATGAATGCATTTATGGTTTAAAAAATATTTGAATTATTCTGAAATTTTTAAAATATATTTGAAATTAAAAAAAATATTTAAAATAAATTAAATATATAGTATCAAAATGAGATATTTGCATTCTTTAGATAATTTTATAACGATATCGGGTAAAACAATATATAAAATAAAGTAATACTTGATTTGACTTTACTTTCTTGATAAAAAAAAGCGAATTTAAAAAGAAAATTTATTTTTTAAAACCTAAATGCATTAGGTGAGGATATAAAAAAAAAGAGAACATTTATTTTAAAATATTTATTTTTTAAACCACAAGATGTCAAAGTGAAATTTTTTATAATCACAAAGGGTTTATGTGAAAATTTGAAACCACATGTGGTTGAATGACAAAATATCTCAACACAGTGGGTCTAACTGATAAGTTTAAAATCACAGGGGGTCAAATGATAAATCACAAAACCACAGTGGGTGAAAATGAAATTTTCCCTTCGTTTTAAGGGGCTTAACTTAAAAATTAGAGTAAAATCTCTTTTGTGTTTCTAACAAAAAAATACGGTTTCTATTTTTATCCCCTAAAAAAAAGTTAATTTTTGATCCCTCTACAATTCTAATTCTTTGAAAATATTGTCCCTCATAAATTCAATGAAGACCTAATTTAATCCCTGAGAAAGGATTAATATAAGTATTTTTTGTAAGAGACGAAAATGAAAACCATATTTTTAATTAGTCACAGAAAAGAGATTTTACTCTAATGGTAAAAATTAGTCGAATGGTAAAAAACAAAATAGCTAGATAAAGTCGACATGGATGTGTATGACATGGATGATGGTTGTATGCATGAATTAAAATGACACATTGATGAGCATAAGAAGCAAATCTGAAAAGGGAATCAAAAGAAATTGGCCTCTCTTTGCCTCCACTCACCCCTCCACCTGCCCAAAGATATGGTATGCTCCACATGATTTTACACCCAAATAAATAAAAGGCACCATTGCTGACATCACCTGTATCTCTTGAGAGGATTTTTATGGGTCCCACTCACACCCTTCTATTCTACTTCATAGTCTTTGTTTTCTTGTCTCTCTCTCACATTAATCTCCTCTTCATTGTTAATATTATTATTATTTTTTTGCATTTTCTCCTTCTCTCTTGTGTACATATAAAAATAAAAATAAAGGAAAATATTTTTCTTGTAGGAAAATTCTTATCTTATGTTATAAAAATAAAATTATAAATGGGATCCACAGGTAAAAAGAAAGAAAAAAAATGGTGGGACCCATTTTTTATGTGTGTAGAAGAATTATTTATTTTATATAAAATGACATAAACATAATCCTAAAAATAAAGCAAATCCCACCTCCTCCCTCAACCTAAAAAATATTCTCTGGGATTTATTTTTTTATTTTATTCATTAGTTAATTTGTTTTTTAAGTCTTTATCTTTCAATTTTTTTTTTTTACTTTTTTGCATTGCTTTCACTGTGATTCAATATTGTCAGCTTGGAAATTTTTGCAAGATTTTGTGGGGTGAAATCTGTCTGGATCTTGCTTTGTAGGATCTCTATACAAAAGCTATTCTTCCCATTTCCTCATATCATCATTCCAATAAAGAATAACAGAAAAACAAAAAGCCATCTTACCTCAAGGGGAAGGAAGAACAAAGCAAAGAAGGAAAAAAAAAAAGAAAAGAAAAGAAAAAGGAAAGAACCAAAGACCCTCTTTCCAATCCATTGGTTCTTCATTTCTCCTCTCATAATCTATTTGTGTAGTAGTTTTGTGTTCCAATTTGCATATTTAGTTGGTGCAATGGGGATGGCTACAGAGTCACAGTTTCATGTATTGGCAGTTGATGACAGTTTGATAGACAGAAAACTGATTGAGAGGCTCCTCAGAACCTCTTCATACCAAGGTAGTTTATTTCTAGCAGATTAAACACACACACACCCAAAGAAGAAAAAACCAATAAAATATGAGAAAAATTGTTTTTATATATATATATATATCTTTTCATTTCTAGTATGTTATATGATATTAATGAACTCTGTTTTATAAATGGCAGTTACTACAGTTGATTCTGGTAGCAAGGCTTTAGAGTTTCTAGGCTTGCATGAGAATGACCAAAGCAACCCAAATACACCATCTTTTTCTCTTAACAATCATCAGGTATGGTATGGTTTGGTTTATCTGCTCAAATTGTATAAAGATTCCTTAGTCCCTTGTTTCTATTTTTCATTTTCTTTCTTTCTTGTTTTCTTTTTTTTAACTCTACCAGTTTCTTTTTCTGGGGATCTGAAATTTTTTTTTTTTTTTGGTAATTTTTTAGGAAGTGGAGGTGAACCTTGTTATAACAGACTACTGTATGCCTGGCATGACAGGCTATGATTTACTCAAGAAAATCAAGGTATGCTCAATTTTCTATTCCTCTTATTCTTATCTCTTTAACATCATTATATTATTCACTTTTGTAAGTTTTCCCTGTTGTGATTTATGTTTTTGCCATGTAGGCCAATGTAAAGACTTTTCCATAGTGAAAAACCATGCATTCTTTTTCCAATTTGCTATTTCTGAAAGTTGTTTTCTTGGATCCTGAGTTTAATTTACCTACCAGAAAACATCAAAGAGAATTTCCTGGAATGTTTTTCCCACTTACCTTAATTTCCCACCCAAAACAAATCTGATCCAATATATACAAATATTATTCATTTGGAATCGTCCTTACTTTTGTAGCTGGATTTTATGTGAGAAAAACAAATGTTCTGTATGTCTATGAAAGTTATGTACTATGTTCTACCAACTGGAAACAACAGACTTAAAGATTTATAGGATTTTCTGTGATTTTTCAGGAATCTTCATCTTTGAAAAACATACCAGTGGTGATTATGTCATCTGAAAATGTGCCTTCCAGGATTAGCAGGTAATGGAAAGAGCTCAGAAAGTTTCATCACATTTTATTTTCTCACTTGTTAGAAAAAAAAAAAAAGAACCACGGGTAGAGGAAATCTTTATACGCAGCCTTATTCTTGCATAATTACAAAGATGCTGTTTTCTGGATTCGAATTTTTCAATCATGAAGGAACAGTTTTACCACTGCTCCGGTTAATATGGCTTTCACGTATAATTTAACCTTTTGAGTTGAAATGATTCTCCAAATGGATTTTTATATGAGACATTGTGTTAAAGAAATATAGACAATGTGAATATGGCTTTCACCTGATATTTAGGCTTTTGAATTGAAATTATTCTTTATATTATCTGATGAATATTTAAACTTGTTTAGATGCCTGAATGAAGGAGCAGAGGAGTTTTTCTTGAAGCCAGTGAGGTTGTCAGATATGGATAGGCTTAAACCCCATATAATGAAGACAAAGTTGAAAGATCAAAAGCAAGAAAACCAAGAAAAGCTTGAAAACTCAGAAGCTCAACAACAACAACAACATATCCAAAATGAACAGCAACAAGCACAACAACCACAGTTTCAGGCAACAGAAGACCGACAAAAGCAGCAATCACTACAACAAGCCATCAATAACAAGAGGAAGACAATGGAACATGGGCTTTCCCCTGATATTGACAGAACAAAACCAAGATACAATGGCATAACCACTGTGGTTGATGAATCATTGCCAAATAATTTTCTTGAGTTTCAAAATGTAATTCCCATATAACTATTTTGTTCTTTTAATTAAGTTTCAGGGTTGGTTAATATAGGTTCTATAGTAGTTAATTACTGTACTCATTTCATGGGATATATCCTTCCAATTTTGTTCCCTCAAACATATAAAAAAATGGTAACGAAAAAGAAATAGAGAGAAAGGAAATCTAATCAAATCCAGCTTTCTTATAAAGGGTGTTTCTCACCCAGGCAGGGGATATTAAATGATATAAACTTATTTTTTTAATAACATTCATAGAAAAAAAAAAAAACTATTGTATTTTGTCAGTTATTTGTTTATTTTGTAAAAGTAAATATTCTTTTCGGTCCTCGACAAAAATCACGGAATTCATTTTAATCCCTCATAAAAACTAGTCTACTTATAGTTTCTCTGAAATTCTAGTTCTTTGAAATTGTGGTCCTTCAGAAATTTAAAGGAGATCCACATTAATCTCTCTAAAAGAATTAATATAGGAGCTTTTTTTTAAAGGGATTGGGTTTCGTGTTTTTTTTTTTTTGTCGAGGATCCAAACGGATATTTAGTCATTTTTTAATTTATTTCTATTTGACATTTTGTAAAAAATTTCATCAAATAATATTGTTAAAGTATTATTTAAAATATGTAAAGTAATGAAATTTATTGTAGAAATATATTTATTTTCAAAATTATACTTATACAAATGAGGTGGTAAATTTTACCCTAACTAGAAATTTTTCCTCCACCTGCCAAATTCTCACTAGCCAATATTGTTGTTTTTTAATGTTTTCATTAGTCTATAAAAAACTAAAAGCTCTAACGTAAAGTTTTGAAGTCTTGAAAACATCTATTTTGCTTCATATGAGATGAAAACATTTATTTTACCAGAGAAAAGATGAATGTTTCAACAATATACTTTTGTTTTCCCAGTGGAAAAAAGTGTGTTACTTAAAATGACACAACTTATATCCTTTCACTCTCATAAAAAGATGGGATCCACACCTTTAAATTTTTTTCCACCTATTATCTCTCCTGTGATTTATCTCTTTCTCTCATTTAAAATGACACAACTTTACATCCTTCAAAGTGATACACATTTTCCCCTTTTCCAATTTCATAAATGAAACATAATATTTTGCTTTTTTTTTTTTTTTTTGAACAGTAATATTTTGCTTTTAAAAGAAGCGAGTTAGATTTGATCTAAGAAGGATCCGAAAATAAAAAATATTTAAGTATAAGTTGTTGGGCCTTTTTCACGTAGGTTCTAATTGTCTAGCCCAAATAACGTATACTAGGTTTCCCCATGCAAAACAAGGGTAGCAGCCACATTCTAAAGGTGATAGAGAATGAGAGCTCAAAAACGCAAGAGGAGAATTAAGTACAAACAAAAACAGTATAATTCTTCACATATACACAACATTAATTATATATATATCATGCATGAGATGTTAACCTGAAGCAAGCTTATGATATATAAGCTTTGATTGATTAAATCTTAATCAACCTTGAATCTAAGATGTTGACTCCTATTATTCATCAACTCTTTCAATCTTCCCTTGGTACCTGTTAATTAACAGTGGCTGCACACACCAAGTCTATATCAAATTAATTGTTCAACAACAAAAAGTATATGGTGTTTCCAATGGGAATAAGATACATTCCCAGTTTTTGCATGGAATCATGACCGCCAGAGAACTATATCTCTGTTGTAGACACAAATTATCCACTTAGAAAATGCATAACTCCTTCAATTTTTAACCAAATTAAACAAATGAAATGTCTTTGTAAAACCCCAAATGTCTAGTTTCTTATCTCCAAATATCAGAATTTATGGGCAGCGAAGCATTTCCAAATTTACATCAATTGCACACTGTCAGATCTGGTTTCCATTACTTTTGTCGTCGGAATCAATCATTGCTGCAATTTTGATTGGATTTGTTAGATGAGACTTGAATTATTAGTATTAATCAGTTTACTCTCAATTTACTTTAATGATAGCGTTTATCATGATCTTCGAGAGTAAAGTTTTGTATGGGTTCCGTTCTTCCTCATTACTGTAATGAAATCATAGAGTAGTAATGTACCGGGTGTACACAAGACATTTTATATATATATATATTGTATGGGTTCCGTTCTATCTAATCATCATTACAAAGAGAGAGAATGTTAAAAACTTTTTGAAAAAGAGAAAATAAATCCAATGGTGATTAGATAGTAATGGTAGTAGGGTGCACACAGGAATATCCCTTATATATATATATATATATATATATATATATATATAGGGTTTAATAATTCTCATGTTGAAGGAGAATTGAAATCTTATGTTGTAGAATAAAAAACATGTGAGACCCATGTGTTAAAAAAAATTATATGTAAGACCTATGTAACTTAGTAAGAAAATTATAAAATCCATATATAAATAATCACGTTAATCACTCTCAGAATCCAACTTAGCCATTAACAAATGTTAGGGTGTTATAGTTAGAAAATAAACTAAAGAAATTAATTCATTCTAAAATATTTCATAATTTAATTTATGGGAAAAATATTTGTCTTTTTAAATTATGGTTATTTTCTTTTAAATTAATGTTTTTAATTTAAAATTTAAATTAAAAAACTTTCACTTTCTCCTCCCATGATTTTCATTATGTATTTCTTTTTTCACTTAAAATTATACAATTATATGTCTTTTAAAAGAACAAATATCAAATCCTTAATTTATTGGAAATAACATGTGTCATTTTAAATAATATAAAATTGTGACATTTTAATAGAGAGAAAGCGATAAATCATGAAAGAGAGAGTGAAACTTTTTTCTCTCTCTCCCCCATTATGATACATCTCTTTCTCTCTTTCTTTAAAGAATTATCTTTTAGAAAAATACACACTTTTCCTTAATCTATTATACAAAAATAAATTTAAAAAAATTGCTAAAAGGACTATAATCAGTAGGGATGTTCGCGGTCTGGATTGGAAGCAAAAATTATTCTGATCCAATCTCTTTGCTTTAATCATGTAATCATCCATTCGGTTTGTATTTGTTTCCAAATCTGATCCAATTTTTTTTTCGGTTTGGATTTGATCAATTTTCGGTTTTTTTGAAAATTCTAAAATTTGTTTCATGATTATTGTGCAAATAACATATCTTTTGTATATATTGATTTTGTAAAGTTGTTTGTTTTGTTAATATAGAGGAATCAGTACATGATTATATGATTTTTTTTGGACAATGAGATATGAAGCTCTACATAGATGAAATTTTTGTTGATGGAATATGTCATTTTTTTTTTTGGATTTAGTTGATGGGTTAATGAGTCTTGGGTGTAGAATTTTTTGGGTTATAATTGGGGAAAGACCCAATTAGGTAGAAGAGAATTAATATCTTCGATTGATTTGAATTGGATTGATTTTCATCAATCAAACTGAAATCCAATCCAATTAAAATTTGTGCATTTTTTTATGTTTTCGATTTATTCGATTTTCAATTTTTTGATTTGATCACTACAGTTTGAATCGTTTTGATCTATTGATGAAGTAGAGAGTAATTCCTTTTCATTATTTAATTTTAACCCCACAAATTTTTTTTTTTTCGTGGCAAAATACAAATTGAGAACTATATGATAACTGGTAAGGCCTATCTTTCGGCGCATACGTCCGCTAAAGATTTCGGCATTGCGGCTTATTTTTGGCATCATTTCACGTTTCCTTTTGTTTTTATTAAAATACATTTGATTATGAGTTGAAACTCGAAACTTCGTTTAGTCCATCATAGCAATAGCATAGCTGCATTGGACAAGAAACAACTCACTCGGGGAAAAGCTAATAAATGCTTACACATTTCACTCCATTGCCACGTGGCAAGTTTGGAAGAGATAGCAAACGACGTCGTTTCTTTCCTGTGGGTAGCTGGCTGCTAACTTTCCCTTATGCAAAGGTCGCAGTCTTTGCACCAAAAAAATGATGAATTTGGTTGTAACGTTAGTGGTGTGCATTAAATTATTCTACAAGCCTTAACATCAAATGGAAATTTCAAATTCTTTCATCAAATCATTAGTGTTCTTTTGATTCCTCTCTGGGTTTTTTTATTGCGTTTCTTTTAATCTTTAGTCTAAACTTTGAAGTTTGAACCGCCAACTTTATCTCCAAACCAGGTTCCTTTTTCTATGCACCAAGCTTCTGTAATCATCTTCAAAAGTAGGGAGAAGAAAAGGGTTGAGTTTTGATTGTGAGTTGGTAATTTCTTCAAAGCATGAATGCATGATCTTGGATTTCTTTTGTATTCTTGCTTTTATCTTCAATGCTACCTGCTTTGATCTGAATCCTTTGTCAATTTGGTTTTTTTGTTCTATGGTTGCTCTTGATTGGGCATTTTGAGATTTGGGTATGTGAAAATTTTGGATTTTGCTTGGTGGGTCTTGATATGTTCATCAACTCTTTTGGCACTTGTGATGGTTAATTGCTTCTTGAGAGAATACTTGGTTTCTGAGTTCTTCAAGGGAAGATGGCTTTGCAGGAAATTCATTCTTGGACACTGGGAGGACTTATTGGAGCCTTTATTGACCTTTTTGTTGCTTATTTCTTGCTTTGTGGATCAGCTATTGCTTTCTTTGCTTCCAAATTCTTCAGGTTTTTTGGACTTTACTGTCCTTGTCCCTGCAAGGGGAGTTTTGGGTTTAAGAGTAGTAACTTCTGTCTGCACAAAATACTCTTTGAGTGGCCTTCAAGGAAGATATGCTCCATTCAAGTGATGGCAACGAAAAGGTTTCCTTTTGATCTGGTTAGGGTGAAATGTCATTCATGCAATGCCAATGACAAATTGGTTGCAGAGAAGGTATCTGATAATAGGCTTGTTGATTTGGAAGATGAGGCATCTTGTAGTTCATGTTCAGGACCACGTTTGTTTTCCTTAGTTGATAAGGAAAACGGGTATGATGCTAAGGGAAAGAGGATCATGAGTCTGAAACGAAGGCCTGGGATTAGGCGCAGAAGAAAGGGTAATTATAATTGTGGAAAAGCCTCTATGATTATTCCTTCTGATAATCTGCAGTCTGATGTTGGCCTCACTTCCTGCTTGCCTTGTTATGGCAGTATAATTAGAGATAAAATCAGTGAAAGCATAAATCCTGCTTCAGGGAAAGAAGTTGGTGTGCTCGGTAAGTGAGAAATTATTATCATGATTATCATTCATTCAATGATTTCAATTGAATTATTGAAGTCACTTATTGTTAATGTGAATTTGCAGTCTTTCTAATATATGCTATACTAGCTCCCACATGTTAGAATATTTATGACTCTTGAAAACTGCCAAGTTCAACATCTTGTGATTATAATAATAAATGATTTTGTTAGGCTTTCCAAGGCATATTCGTGTTGAATATGTATTTTTATTATTTTATGCATACTAGGTATTGGCTTTTAACTTGCTGTATTTTTCCATCCTGCTATTTAGACGATGAAGGTGCCCAAACAGGTCATGATTTGTGTGAAAAGTCCTGTCATAGTTATGAATTTGATGGATCAATGGTTGATAGTCCAGTACTGGAAAAATATTCACCAACATTGGAACACTACATGAGTAATGTGCAACGCAATGTCCAGATTGTTCGAAATGAAGAGAACCGAATCAAGATGTTGGAAAATGAACTTGAAGAAGAGAAAGCTGCCTATGCTGCTCTTTACCTAGTGCTAGAAAAGGAGAGAGCTGCAGCTGCTAGTCCAGGACAGGACAAAAAATCATCTTCATTGGAACACTTCATGAGTAATGAGCAAGACAATGTCCAGATTGTTCGAAATGAAGAGAACTGTATCAAGATGTTGGAAAACGCACTTGAAGAAGAGAAAGCTGCCTATGCTGCTCTTTACTTAGAGCTAGAAAAGGAGAGATCTGCAGCTGCTACTGCAGCTGATGAAGCCATGGCTATGATATCACGTCTGCAGGAGGAGAAGGCATCAGTGGAAATGGAAATGAGGCAATACCTGAGGATGATAGAAGAAAGAGTCTCTTATGATGAAGAAGAGATGAATATTCTGGAAGAGATCCTTATAAGAAGGGAAAGGGAGAATCACTTTCTGGAAAAGGAACTTGAAGCTTATAGGCAGATGGATCTGAATGGAAGTGACCAGTCAAATGACAAGCCAAAGCTGCAGCTTGATGAATGGGGACAAAGACCTCCACTTTCAGTTGAAACACATGAAGATCCACTGCAGAGTGAAAGCACCATATCAATTGTTAAGAAAGATGAAGCATCAAATATTTCCTCAAATTATATGATTACTCAAACTTGTATCGATGCGGACGATGAAGAAGAGCTGGAGAAAAACACAGAACACAAGGATCAAACGCACAGTGATATGCGTAGCTCTTTTTATGATATTGAACCTGATGTTCTTGATGTTCATGTTGTAGATGACAACATAAAACTTAGAGAAGAGGAAAATGAAAAGTTAAGCAGCTCTTTATTTAGTACTGTTTCAAATGAATCCAGAAACAGTTATCTTGAATTTGGAACTGTAGAAGTACCGAGCACTTATACAGTGAGTAATTGTCCAAGGACAAGCAAGACAGAAAATGAGAATAGTGATGATGGCCCAACTAGTCAATTATCCATGTTCTATAATTCAAGATGCAAAACTTTGCCTTTTGATTCTGAAAGCGATTCTTCATCAGCTGTTCATAATGAAAAGTTAAAGATTGACAATGAGATTGAAATTCTTGGAGAAAGGCTGAGAATGGTAAAACATGAAAAAGAAAAATTGACTTTATTTGCAGAGAATGTTGAAAGTGAAAAACGTCAGTTTAAGCTTCTGGAGGAGATAGCAAACCATCTTCAACAAATTAAACAGTTAAGAAACCCAGTGCGTGGGGCTTCCTTGCCCCCTTCACCATCTAAGGTATACTTTACTACTTGTTATCTACCTCCACCACCATTCAAATTTTTATCAAGAACAACTTATGTCTTAGAAGCATGTATGTGAAACAATTCTCTAGTCATGGTCTTCTGTTGTTGTTGACTATATGTGGTGATTGTAGTTGTACCTTCTTTCTAGTATATAATGGTTTCTTATGCTTGCGTCATATGGGACAAATGGACAAAGATGTGCTTGAATTTAATATGATTCCACAACAACAAATTCAGTATGTGGAAAGAGTTATGATTTCGATTTCTTTTCATTACAGCCGTTCTTGCACACATCCATTGCATAGCTTTATGTCTGAACCTCTTTCTTTAATTTCCTTTTGTCATTAAGTGTACCTGTAACTCTGTCTGTGCTCAATGCTTCCAGTTCTCTTCTTAACCATTCAACCTCTACAAAAAGAAAGCATCAAAACTCAAAAGCATAGTTATCAAGGTCGAATTCAAAAGGTGTGGTTACTCACCATTGAGATTTTTTTGTTTGAAATAATATTCTCTTGTATATCAACATTTCTTATACATAATAACAACTTAAGATACTTAAGGTCCTGGAATATTTCTTGTATTTGTTACTGTTGTTTAACCAATAACACACTACCTACATAATTAGAAGGTGAGCCTAGAGCAGTATTAAGGTTGTTCCTTGTGACCAGAAAGTCACAGGTTCGAGTTTGGAAAATAGCTTCTTTGCAAAAATATAAAGATAAGGCTGTATACAATTGACTCTCATTCCAATCCTTACAAGTCGAGGAGCCTTGTGCATCTGTTTTTTTTTTAACAGTACCTTCATTTTGATATTGACTGGTCATAATGTAACTTTTGAGGATTGTTATGTTGCTTAATGACCAATACTGATTATCCCTTTCATTTTCAGGTGAGCTTGAGGAAAAGACGCTGCCAAAGTGCATCTTGGGAGACATGTGAAAGCAGCTAAATCACGTACAGTACAACACTTGTGCCATGGCTCCACAGCCAGCACCCTTGGCAACATGTAAATGGCAACCACCTATGGTAGCTACTAGAATTCACCAGTACTTCGTTTTACAATGTTTTATGTTTTAGCATGTAAATAAACCTTATCATAGTCCAATGGGGTCAATATGTACTCAAAACAGTTTTGAATCCTATGCCACGTACATACATACAGTCTTTTATCCTACATTATGCTGTGTTTTTTTTGCCTTGGAGGGATATGACACAAATTATGGGATATGAACTGTAAACATCCTTTTCGTCCTTTTTCTTGTAGTTTGAGGTATCATGTCCATAGAATATAGAGGACAGCTTGTGAATGCAATTATTGCTTTCAATTTCTTTATGTAGTAATCATTATGTGCTAGTGCGTGTGATTTTGCTTTTAAAAGGATGATGTTTGGAGTTTTTTAAATTAAAGCATGAATCATGGGCATAAAAAAATAGACAGACCATGGTTGTTCATTTGTCATTGCTTCTTATTATATTCTTATTATAATAATATAGTACCCGAATGCATTTAGTGGCTGGCGTCTCTGGTTTTTATTGCAAGACACTATAGGAATGGTCCTCAACCCGTCACTTTACCCCAGTAGTTAGCTGTGGTAAAAATAGTAAAATTAAAAAGTTGGTGTATGATTAGTTAAGGCAAAAAGTATAACTTTATTATATGGGGAAAATGTGTACCATTTTAAAGGACACAAAATTGTGTTATTCTAAGTGAAAGAAAGAAATAAATTATGGGAGAGAGATATATTTCATCTTTTTGTAAGAGTGAAAGAACACAAGGTGTGTCATTTAAAATGGCACACCTTTTTTCCTTATTATATATTTCATTTTCGACTTACAATTATATTTGGTTTTATTTTTTCCGGAGCCTTTAAAAATTCACGAATTTAATCCTAATTGTTCATGTTATTAAAAATGTTGATGAAACTTGTTCATGCTATTGGAAAAATTATTTGTCATTTTAAAGGACACAATTTTATGTTATTTTAAATGAGATGATTGTGTTTTGATGTATTAGTGATTTTTTGTTTTCTCCTCTCTATAAAATTGAGAGAGGAAAAAAAGGTATTGTGGAGGGAAAAAAAGATGAAAAATCATCAAAATATTTGACTTAAAATGACACAAAAATGTGTTATGACAAACATTTTTCCTATGTTATTAATGCGGTTTAATTATTTTTTTTATCCTGTAATTAATGTTGGGGATGTATATTAAAAATAATACAATAAAGTAGCTCGCCTAATCTTTCAAATGCAACTAGAATCACATCAATTGGAGGTCCCTAGATAGAGTTATGCTCTGGGAAAGTTGACTGTTTCATCAGAAATTTTTTGACAGGTAATAGTAATATGCAACCAACTTTCCCATTGAACTGCAATTGCTAGGGATATTCAAACATTCTGAAAATATCCATATTGAAAGATTAGTGAGTTATCTTTGATTTGCTACCAGTTTCACAAAATTTGCCACCAGTTTCACAGAAAATGGTCAAAGCTGAAAAGTTGCAGACTGATATATTAGTACTGATTTTTACAACCAACTTCAAGTAGGAGCTAGAGATTCATTTTGGCGCTTAATAAACTTCCATACAGTCCTAGTTACATCTCTTTGCTCAAAATAACATGTCTTACAGAGTACATCAAATCCCTGATTTAAACTACAACTAGTTCAGTTCTTTACATCATAGTAGTTAACAAAAAGGAAAATAATCATGGATAATATGCATGTAAAGAACCAATTCAACTCAAAAGCTTAAGCTGTTGGGTGAGCCTACATTAATGGTTTTGTATATCTCAACACACCCCTTGCAGCACGAGATCCAAAGGGAGTGAGATGTTGAATCTCAGTAACGGGAAACTTGATACAAGATTAGTGTGCAATAAATTCATTACAGAACAAGAACATAAATGAACCAAAACAACTGCCAACAAGGCAATAATTCAGAGCAGAGGCAGTGCCATTTAGAGTTCCAGAATAGAGGCTTACCTTTCTCCTTAAAAAGAGAACCGGGCCTAGGTTACTTCCACGTGAAAGACACAAAACTCATATATTTACGGCGTCAGCAACTCAGAAAAACAGAAATTTTGCAACAAACATATAACAACACAAATTTGTGATTACCTCATAACTCAATGACAGAATTTGATCCTTTCAATCAGTGGCGGAGCCGGCATAGTAACCCATCCCGAGCCAAAAAAATTTAGCCAATGCCAAACACCAAATTCTTTCCTGTATGTAGCCTAGCGCTACAATTATTTAGCCATGTCTAAAACGTGGCTAATTTTTGAAAATCAATTAAGGCCAAGGAACTGGCTGAAGGCAATGTGGCTCTGCCACCGCTTAAAATAAAATGCAGCAATGCAAGCATGTCATTCAGTCTCATACAAATAGATATCAGATTGGTCCCATATTTATGTAAGTTTTAATTTATACTGAAATGCGGAATATGATAGATCATAAATATCTCCCGCCATTACTTTTTTTTTTGAATAGTTTCTGCAATTGATACGAAAATCTTCTATTGAGTCTTCCAAACTCTTCTCTACAGCTCAGATGGTGTACAACTATGTAGTAGAGTGAGTTCAGTGACTCATGAAGCTGAAGATGCACCCTTTTATAGACTCCTCCATCATAGAGTCTGTTCAAGTGTGCAATGAAGATGAGCTCAGTTGATGGCAGACAAGAACCAAATTAATAGTTGATAATTACAGATGATTGCAAACCAAAACCAAAAGTAGGTGAACCACTCCAATGAGTGATGAATAAGTGGACAACATTAGTAGACCATATACAATTCTCCATTATCAGTAATGAACAATATTGGTGGACCACATAAGGTCACAACACTAACCACGTCACATCACTAACCACTAGTACTTTTACTAACAATTTATTCATGTTACTAGGCTGTAAGAAAATTTATTGTATAACACATCAATTAAGTCCCTCGAGTCGACCCTCTTTTGAATAGAAAAACATTTAAATTTTTTAAAAATAAAGTTATAAAAAATAAGTCGATCCTTCATGCATCGGTTATTTTTGCAAGTTGTTGGTCAACCCAATTTTTTGTTGCACATCCTTAACGGTAAGAAAATCTATTGTATAACATATCAATTTAAGTCCCTCTTTCCTAGAGCCGTTCCTTCACCACTATTTGCAAGTTGTTGGTCTTTGCTTCCTTGTCTAGGCACCTCCCTTCTTCCTAAACTTGAGGTAGCCGAACCTAAACCGCAGAAAGGAGATTAGTGGTATCACAATTGAAGCACTCAAAATGCTCTAAAGCTAAAAAAAGAAAAAAAGAATGCAAAAAAAATTAATTATTTTATTTTTTAGTAAGGGTTTCCCCACCCAATTTTAAGGCGTTTGCTCAAGAAAAAATGCAAAAAAAAATTAATAAGGGTTTCGGCCAGGCGTTTCCCGAATTGGCTCGGGGAAATTTCTTTGGTGCTAGAGTTTCGGCGCATCTTCCACTTATAACTCATAATGTGACACACAGTGTTCTACTTTTTATCATATCATTCTCTCTCCTTATTATAAAATAAAATTTATTATTGATTTGACGGAAGTAAGACATATGTCACAATATGAGTGAAAAATGTACGAAGTTTTCAGTACATTCTTAATATCAAATATATTCTCCTCTTCAAGATTGGTTTTCAAATAACTCACAACCCATTTTTATCCCATTAATAAAAATATTACACATCAGAGGAGAGAGAAAAAATTTGACAAAAAAAGAGAATTTTGACTAACATGTAATATTTTTATTGGTGGAATGCATTAAATCTTTGGTGCGATAGTAGTACTAAAAATTTATTCCTTTACGACAATTTCACATAGAAACTCGAATTAGAAAATCAATAAAATAATTAAGAACCGAAATCCAAATCAAATGAAAAGTATAAGACCGCTGTCTATTTAAAATAATAGGTTAGTTACACACGAAATATATGAGAGCAATTAGTCTAACATTACTATTATCCGAAACTGCCAAGTGTGTATCATTTTTTTTTAAAGAATGTAAATTTATGTCATTTTGAAAGAGAAAGAGAAAAAAAGAGAGAATTGAAAAAAAAAGGTGTGGTCCCCATCTCGTGAGTGAAAGGATATAAGTTGTGTCATTTAAAATATACACATACGGAAATGGATCCTTTTGCAATTTAACATAACATTTATAAAACCATTAATAACTAAATCAATGATGATGATTATGTAACTTTCTATCCTTATTTTTTTTCTCTCCTCCCTTATCATTATTCACTTACCAATATATGATTATCATGTTAATTAACACATAATGAGAAAATCCACTCCGACTATTATCAATTTTGAATTATCGTTGCCTAACAGTGGTTTTGTTTCACAAAGTAATCTACAGTCAGACTTTCAAGCCCATTCAAGCCCAAAAATTGCAACTTCTAAAGAAAACAAAAAAAGACTAGTCCATCAGCCTGTGCCCTGTGGTGACCACTAACACATGCTGGCGCACTTACATCGACCGAGCCCACTATGTCCCCTGTCACTGTCCACCATCCCCACAACCACCTGCACCGCCACACCAACCACCGCCATCAAATGTCAACCACACCCAATACCCACCACCAAAATCACATAAAAACACCACAATAACATTAACTCCCCAAAAGAGAAACACCAAATAGTCAAATACCCTAACCAATGGCAACCCCTTCCTCACCAAAACTAATTTCCCCAACCGCCACAAACGACGACGCTTCACCCGCCAAGAGACCCCAATCGATCCCATGGACCCACCAAGAGACGGTGAACCTCATCAGGTCTTACCAAGAGAAATGGTATTCCCTCAAGCGGGGCCCACTCCGCTCCACCCAGTGGGAAGAGGTCGCCGTCGTCGTCGCCGCCCGATGCGGCTACGACTCCAATCACGCTTCCAAGTCCGCCATCCAATGCCGCCACAAGATGGAGAAGCTCCGCCAGCGCCACCGCGCCGAGAAGCACCGCCTTTCCACCGGCGCCGCCATGGCCCGCGGCGGAGCCTGGCAATACTCCGGCCTCATGGACGAGTTGGAACGCGGTCCTCTTCCTATTTCGGCTCGACCTTTCATGTCTATGGCTACTTTAGGTTACAACAACGAGAATGATCATGATGAAGATGATGAGGATAATGATGATGATGATGGTGATGGTGTTTGCTACTACAATGATGATGATGATCAGAGGGAGAGTTGTATCAAGTCTAAGAGTATTAATTACATTGTTAAACAGAGACCCAAAGCAAACAAGTATGGAGGAGTTTTAGGGTTTTCAAGGAAGCGTGATTGCGATGATTATGATGATGAGGATGATGATGATGATGATGATGATAGTGATGATGAGGAAGGAGTGGTGGTGAGAAGGAAGGGGTTGATTTCAGGGTTATCAGCTGAATTGAGAGGTTTTGCTGAGAGGCTTATTGGGATGGAGAATTTGAAGATGGAGATGATGAAGGAAACACAGAGGTGTAGATTGGAGATGGAAAAGAAGCGGATCCAAATGATTCTCGAATCACAGAGGAGGATTGTTGATTCAATTGGAAGGGCTTTCGGGTCTTCCAAGAGGATGAAGTTTAGTCAACAAATCTGAAGGTTTCAATTTTTTTTTTTTTATTTTTTTTTCTGTATTGTTTTTCTACTTCTGTGAAATCTTTGTCCTTGCTACTATTATTCTGTTATAGGGTTATTTATTTAGATTTTTAACAAAGTTTAGCTTGAAACTCACTTTGCAGTTGTTGAATTATTCTCCAATGCTGAGTTGTTTCCACTCTTAAGCATTTAAGTTTTTATTGCAAGGATTGTACCTGTTTACAAATTTATAGAGTTTTATTTGTATTATAAGTCTCCTAAGAAGGATTATACCTGGATTATAAATTTACAATTACATGGTGGGTTTGAGGGTTTGGCTGCAGAATGTGAAATATAATGATCAAAATTAGCTCTGGTTGCTTTCTATACCAAAAGCGTAAAGAGAGAAAAAATAAATAGTGGCATGCTATGCTGCAACTTAATGATTCCTATTTTTTGTTGCATTGGAAGTCCTTACCTCCACTTGAATATAAGATTTTTACTCAAATCTCCACCTACGTCAGCCGCTTGGGTGTAAGTTAATCTTTTGGCAATAGTTTATTATAATGCAACTAATATCTTGACAGTATCAGTTTTATCTTCTATGTTTTTGGTTGATCCCTATGAGGAAGTCATCTACCACAATAGCTGTTTATTGTTGCTAAATGCAAAAGTATTAATACATGCATTTTCCTATATTACACATACCGATCAACTTAACATGTATGTGTGTATGCTGTGTTTTCTTTCTTTTATACTATAACTTTGTTGCAGGGAAGGTCTCTTAGGATGAATAAAAGACTAGAAAGCTATTAGCTAACATCCCAGCAAACTATCACCTTTAACCAAGAGTCATGTTGAATTACCACATTTACTATTAAGGTCGACAATAATAACCCCATAATTAAGGCAGACAAGATCTTGTGGAGAGTTTAAAAGCTAATATAAATCAAAGCTTGATAATATTGGTGAGTCAGGACCAGCTACTATGAATCAAAGCCGGAGCAAATACCAGCAAATTTCAAGGGATTACGTTATAGTATTGTGTCTGCAAATTTAAGTATAAAAAGGCTGGGTGAGTGTGTGACCGGGGGAGGAAATAAAGTTGTCCGTTTCTGAGTGTTGTGAAGAGCTTGGTTCAGTGTAAGGATGAGGAGAGATACATCTCTCTAGTTGATTTTTGTTTTTATTTTCTTGTTTGTTATTTGTAATAACAGAACACCTCTCTGTCTATTAGAGATTATTCTATTCAGTAAAGCAACATTATTTAGTGGGAGACTGGAATCCTAACATTTACCTTCTCTGTTAGTATTGTAAATCATCAAATCTTGGAGCACAAGGCTTCTCGAAATTGCGAGGATGGGGTGAGGGATGTTAGCATATAGTCTTACCCTTGTATTTTGCAAAGTTGTTTTCCATACTCAAAATGTGACATTTCCGGTCACAAAGGAGCAACCTTACCATTACTGTAAGGTTCACCTCCAAAATAATTGAAGAATTCACTCAATGGGAATCGAACCACTGACCTTACCACACACTTATCAATCACTAAGCAAAGTAGGGATGAACAGAATTCTAAATCTTTTTTCAATTTGAACTCATCAGCTTTCACTCACGCTACTCTCCTTTAATTCTTCTTTTCTATAAAATACTCCAATAGATTCTGGGAACCTATGATCAAGTTTCAGATCTTGGCGGTAAATATGTCTGTCAAAAACTAACTCATCCCCAAAACTTAAGTAGTTAAATACATAGGGGCATGCTCAGGAATGATTTTTATATCTAACAATATATTTCACTGTAACTGGAGGTTATTTGTTGTTTATTGTATCTGTTATTTTTCTATGTATCTTGTGCTTATGCTAAAGATGAGAAGTTATTTTAGTGCCAATGAGCTTCTAGCTCAATGGGTTCTTCAGCCCCAGTTTCTAAGAATAGGGCCTTATGATGCTCTCACAGGTTCAATCATCTATTATGCCACCTATTTCCCTCCCCAATCTTGGTGGCTGGTGCTTGCACCACCCAATGAACCTCCAAAATAAAAAGTTTATTTTGCATTTATTGTTTTTGATATATCGACCCTAATTACCTTTTTGAGGTTAGTTGGCCCTCCCGAGTATCAACTCAAGCTTCAACTCTTTGAGTTGGCTATGAGACTAATACCGAGTCGGGACTTAGTGACAGTTAAAGTTCTTTGCTCCTCTCAAAGATGTATTTGGTGGGAATCGAATTCAAGATTCTCTTTCACCTACTTAGCCTGTGTTGCCAACTGAGCTATACCTATTAGTTATTTTGCATTTATCTTTGTATCACAGTTATTAATGAGGAATATGAAATATGGGAAAAAGAAGTATCATTTAAAAGGACACAAGTTGTGTTTTGTCCTTTTAGATGATTTACACAAAGTATGATCGGTCATACTTTGTGTAAATACGAAAAGTTACTTTTTTTCCCTCTCCTCAGTCACATTGCTGACGTGTAAAGTGAAAAAAGAAGAAACAATTTTTCAGAATTACAGAATATGATCGGTCATACTCTGTGTAAGTCACTAAAAGGACACAACTGGACACAACTTGTGTCCTTTTAAATGACACAAAATATTCCTCATTTTCATTTTCCTCATTTAGATTTTTAAAATATCAGTCATGCTTCATGCTGGTTATTGCAGTTCCCAGACAACTAGAGACATGACAAAACCGGCATTCTGCCTATGATTTTGAGTTCCTTGTGTAGCTTGTTGTAATATGGTACCAATACCAAGTATGATCAAACTTTCTAGATGCCAAAGAAATCTTCCCAACATTCTCACCATTTAATTTGATCATTGTTAATTCCATGATATGCAGCAATTCCTATCTAACACTTAACCCAATTTATGGTGTTTTTTGTTTCTATGATTTCTTTTGGCAAAGGCTCTGTGATTGCAATTGAGTGAAAATGATACTATCATTCTCTAGCCAAGATGTAATTGAGTTCATTAGTTTGAAACAGTACTGTACTTGTATGGTTTTCCAAGTAGCATCGTATGCATTTCAGAGAATATTTTTATTTTGAAGTTAAAAGATGCTCGAGCCTAGATGTTGCACTGGAGTTAGTGACTTTTAAAGCAGATCTACTCTAAATTTATGCATTTCAGTGTCTTTTTGGGTTCCTAAATTTATGCACGGCTGAGATAAGGAGTAAGATTTAAAAATCTTACTCTGGAGTCAAAAGAACTCTCCCCATTAAGGGGAGAGATCATTTGACTACAGCGTAAGATTTATAAGTTTTACTCCTCATCTTAACCGTTGATTTCCGTTTATCCAACGGTTATAATTTAGGAAGTTATATTAATTAATTAATTATTAATTACACTATACAAGACAACCCTGGATTTCCGTCCATCAACGGCTGAGATAAGGAGTAAGACTTAAAAATCTTACTCTGGAGTCAAAAGAACTCTCCCTTAAACTAAATATTTTTCTCAATAAATTTGTAATAGCTTATTGTAGTTATGATCTTTTGCAAGGAAAGATGCTTGTTGAACTCGTACTACTATTCTTACGATTTCATCCAAACCCCATTTTTCTCGATTTTTTGATTCTGTTGTGCAGTAATTGACATATTTATATATTTGATTAATATATGGTTATGCAATATAGCGAGCACGAATTGCGAGGAAGTGATTAAATGTTTTACATCTAAAAGCCATAAACCATGAATAGAAGCCTTACCTGGTTTATGATTTTCCTGAAACTAAGTTGTTCGATTGATTAAATCTCGAGGAAGTTAATCCTCTGGTGTGTGTCCTAATTATAACTACAGTTCTCAAAAGAATTAATTTTATATTAATGCTAAATATCATTAGTCCACAATATAATGAGAGGATTTTATTTAAAAAATGTGATTGGTTATTGTACGTATGTGCATGTGATGCGAAATGCGAATAAAGAAGAGAACGCATTGCATTACATAAGAAGCAGCAAGAAAAGATTGATGGCTACGTGCTGCAGTGTAATTGGCAAGAAGAATTCTACAATGGAAACATTTATGTAAAGTGTAACATCCGTGTCAACCAAACTAATGAACCATCATGTCTCAAAGTATGTTCACAATTTATACGAATAGAACTAGAGAAATGTTTTGTCAACCAAGTTTATGAACTATCATGGCTCAAAGCATATTCACAATTTATATGAATAGAACTAGAGAAAAATATTTTCTAAACACAGTCAATTAATCCTCAACCATGTACAAGTTTCACAAATGATGTTTGTTAACCATATGGCCCTCGGATTATACCAGAATATTAAGGTTGGAACTAGTTTATCAGAGTACTTGTATAATAGATTCGTGTAGTGGATCTATCGATACAATCCACATACTTTTGGGTGGAAGTTCAATCCATAGGTTGTCCATTAATGGCCAAGCTTTGTTTGGGGCTGAAGGGAAGGGATATCTAAATAACAGAACACTTTCAGTATCTGAAAAATTTCACTGCTCTTGAGCCTTGATTCTGTCCTTAGGTTGTTATTTTTCTAGCCAATGCCAGCCCCTAGAAGGTGACCAGCAACCAAATATCTTTGAGCTTATCGTCTTACGGTCTTACTTTTGATGGCATACACTTCATCACCATACTCTAAGACGGCGAAAAGCATCACTGTGATTCCTTTGTTTTGGAATTACAACGTATCACTAATTTATTTATTTATTTATTTATTTATTTATTTTACATAGTCGGAGTTATCAAGCATATGTATATATAATACGGTTTCCATTCTATCATTTAACATGACCACAAAAAGTTTCCTACACACACAATATTTTGTGGGGTCCGCATATTTTTTTAAAAAAATCTCTGGCACGCAAAATGAATCTCTATAACATTATATAATCACTTTTCCTACAACATAACTCTTATAAAACCCTATATAATATGGGTTACCATGTCTTAACAAGTACAATTCAGAAATTGAGAATTTATCACTTAAGAATTTAAAGTGGAAGTCTGTCAACGCAATCATCTAGTTGGGTACGCGATGTTACAATTATCTTCCATACATATTAGAAATTGTTACATCATTTAAAGAATGATGTTCTTGCTTGCTGTAAGGAAGTTCTGACTCTTCCACAACCACATTGATGAAGAATGCTGGCTGCTTTGGTTGGGGAAGTTGTATTGTATCATTTGATAGAAATGAAACAATATCTAACATGGTAGGTCTATCTGTTGCTTGATCTTGTACACACAAGAGGCCAATATGAATGCATCTTAAAACTTCACTATGAGTACTTAATTCATTTAATGCTGGCTCCACTAGCTCGAGAGCTATACCTTCATTCCAGAGCTGCCATACCTACAAGAGTCCCAGAATCCACACCGAAAGTTACTCTTTAACAATTATTAATGATAGGTATAAATTTTAGGAACTATAGATTTGAGAAACTTACATATCCTATGAGGTTGAGTGGGCGATCCGAATGATAGCTACTATAATTCTTCTTGCCACTAAGAATCTCTAATAACAGAACACCAAAGCTAAATACATCTGTCTTGATAGACACAACACCTCTTATACACTCTGGAGCCATATAACCACTGCAAAGAGGGCAACATGAACGAATGTTTGCATAAAGATAAATAAAAACAGAATATTTTGAAAATGCATGATCATTTATAAACTTACTATGTACCAATAACTCTATTTGTTTTTTCTTCTAATACTCTTTCGCCAAATATTCGAGCCAAGCCAAAGTCAGATATTTTAGGATTCATCTCTTCATCAAGTAATATATTGCTTGCTTTCAGGTCCCGATGTATCACCTTTAGTCTTGAATACTTGTGAAGATAAAGAAGTCCTTGAGCTATGCCTCCAATGATGTTCAAGCGTTTTTCCCAGTCTAGCAAATTCTTTCTAGTTGAATCTGTTTTGATGAAAGGATGCTGATTAATATGCTATATGCTAACATTTGGTAGATTCTTAATTTTGTTAAGATAAAAGACAACCTACCAAAGAGGTAGAAGTCTAAGCTCTTGTTAGACATGTACTCATAGACTAATATGCTTTCATCTCTCTCGACGCAGAACCCTAAAAGCTTTACGAGATTAGTGTGCTGTAGTTTGGCGATGAGTTTAGCTTCATTCTTAAACTCTATCAACCCTTGTCCTGAACTTTTAGAAAGTCGCTTTATTGCTACCTCTTGCCGATCACCTAATGTTCCCTGAAAGTGTTATTATATCAATTCCTGTCTAGAAAGTCTCAAATTTAAGTATGCAGATATTACCTTATAAACAGGACCAAAACCACCTTCTCCTAGCTTATTCGCATTTGAGAAATCGTTTGTGGCAGCAATTATGCTTTCGAATGTGAATATGTCGACCTCATCGCTTGCCTTACCTCCAATCTCATGCAATAGGTTCTTCTGCATCAATTTTCTAGCCACTAGTGGGGTGACATGAAAATATAACTTACAGAGGGGCCTCAAAGTCTTAAAATTCAGAGTATTTAATGTTTATTATGTCGTAGTTACCATTTGCTTTGTATTTTCTCCACATGGCACGGCCTGAATAGAACATCATAGGTATTGCAAGGGCTGCTCCCACCGCAATGATGAGCCATATCCACCACCTGATTACTGTAACTCACAGGAAGACAATTTTACACTCTGAAAAGGTTGCTAAAACAATTTTAGATGGAGGTTAGAGGGTTTATGAATAAAGAATTCTTAATTTATATCCTAGCCAGGTACCTGAAAATACTTCCAAAGAAATAAGAGATATAACCAATTGATTTGGAGCCAATTATGAGTAACCTGTATTTGTTATTTATTGTGATTACTTAAGGTGTTGTGGGTGATAGCTTTTTTAATGGTTTATATTATTATCAAACACACCCCTCATGCAATAGCTCTTCGGTTTGAAGTGTGGATATTACACTTCTAGTGGGGAGATGAGGATCGAACTCATGACCTTGTAGTCACTGAGGCTCTGATACCATCTAAAGAACCAATTCAATCCCAAAATCTTAAGATGTTGGGTAATGGCCGTTTATATTATTCTCTAACAGAACGGAGAGATCCAGCTCTCCATTGAGAGCAATGACACACTTTAAAAGAAACTTGAAAACAGACTTCTAGGCCATACCTTGAGTCTTTGTCTTTACACCCAAATCAGTTTTTTTAACCATTTTAGATACGAAGGATAATTGATCGACCTAAAAAATCAGCAATGCAAATAGTTAAGTATATGTATATCTTGCACCAAGACTTAGAGTGTGGATATAGATTGGTGGACGGTGTGTTTTGGAATGGAATGGAGAAAAGTCACAAGCAGAGTGGAAGGTTAAACCGTTGTTATTCTTATGTTGTAGATAGTCCCTCCCTTTTAGTCATTTTCCTCTTTAATCCCCGGTATCTTTCTTTTTCCATTCTTGCCTTTATCTTATTCCCCCCTTCCCCAATATTTTTTATCTATTTATTTTAATTTTATTATTATTATTATTCTAATTTCCTCTTATTTATTATTGGGTTTATCTATCACCGACTCTAATCAATTTAGGTTAAAAATGATGTTGATGTTGATATACATCCTACAATAGCAATACATGTTGGTGTAGACATGGAATGAATCCTTTTGATCTTAATGATAGGGCGATTCTTATTGATGATCAATTAAGTATATTCGGTCAATCTGAACCCTTTTTTAATTTTTATTTTTTTCGTTGGAAATCTTAGGGCAATAAAAAGTTTGAAAGAAAAGCAACCTTTTTCTTCAATATCTTGAATATAAAATTTTTTATTGAAGAAAACTGTTAAAACAAAATAACAACCTTACAGGTTGGGAATGTGGACATACCTTGGTGGTTAATAAAGTAGATTGATTGACCATTTTCATTTTCCCTGGAAGCTCTAATGAATTCGATTCCTTCTCCCCATATCAGGCATCCAGTATTGGTCAATGGATTTGTTGGGGCATAAGCTTTACAGGAACAGTTGTTCATACATATGTTCTCACAGCACAGTATATCAATGCTCTCGTCGTTATAAATTGTTAAAAAATCCGTGGAAATGTAACCAAAACGTTCCACGAAGCCACTGAAGCTGCTTCTGCATCTGGGAAGGCTTTGCTGCATGCACTGATGATGACTCATTTGAATGTAGGTATTGTAGCGCCCTCGTTACTAGTTCACTCCTAATTACTCATATTGCTTTCCTGTAATTATGTATGAAGACGAACAAGGCCTGATGCTATGCCTTGAATGATGACAAATGGTTTCTTCCAATCCATCAAAATCTTATCGTCCGAATCCGTACCAGATAGTGGAGAGTTGACAAGTATGAACACCCAATTTTGACCAAGATTGCTTTGATTTCAATGCGGAGAGTTGACAAGCTATGAACGTCCTATTTTGATAAATGTTTTTGAAAAAACAAAAAATATGAAAATGAAAAAAAGAAAGAAATTAAAGGAAACAAATTATTTCTCTTTTTATTTTTTATTTTTGCAATTAAAAAAACAAAAAATGACAACGAAATAGTTGTTGTTATCTTTTTTTTTTTTTTTTTTAAAGTTATTTTCTCTTATTTTTATTACACTGAAAGTTGGCATTTTGTGGGCAAAGATCATGGTAAAGTAACAACTAACAAAGGCTCTTCCGACCGTGAGAAAAGGGTCGAAAATTCTTGTGTTGAATATCATGGATAAAGGAGATGGGGCCAACTCTCTTAAAGAGCTTGCATTTCATATCTGATTAGTCCAACACCAATTGGTCTGAGCCTAATCAGACACAGAGCAATATGAGAGCGACCAGGGTATCTGCAAAAGCACTTCAATACTTAAGTCAATTTAAATTCAAGGAGATTCAAATATTCAAAAAGAGATATCATACTTCATCTAAAATGGCCTTTGTATTTATAGTGTTTGAGCGTCGTGTTTATCACCATCCTTCATGAGGCAATGTTCACATTCATTCGTGGAAAATGGTGACCTCTCTCATGCTATTCCTTAATGGGAAAATCTATGTTTTGTAGTAGACTCAGTAGGTATGGTGGCAAGCTGAAGTTGTCATCCATCCACGAGTTCCTGGGACAGGCCAACTTGCCTTAGCTGCTGATCCCGGCAATGATGGTTCCTTCCAAGTTAGTCATGATGGCTTGATGGCCAAGTATCTAGCGAGATCCATGCCTCTTTTGTTGAATGATATGTCTTTGTGGCTATATCACATAGGTCCTCTGTGTAACACCTCGTGTGCACCCGATATATTAACATACATATCATATTAAGCACAACAAGTTCAAACAATTAAATGCGAAAACTTAATTACATGATAATTCACTATTAATCCTAATATAAAATTGTGAATAACTTTTTCTTTTTTCTTTATGTATTGCAATTCCCAATATCAATCTCATCATTACTCGATATCATAACTCCCATTGTCATCTTTTCCAAGGCACAACAATTCCCTTTGGAGTGGATTTAAATATTTACTTCATTCATGCTTTATGAGCATTATAAGCATTTCATCATGAAATTTCCTCTTTCATACTTTCCTTGTCACACAAGGTATAATGTCAAGAGGTACATACATGCATAAATCATATTTCCTAGCAATCCATTGCTTAGGCTATTGTTGGCCTTGCTAATGTTTATGTAAGAATTGCGCAAGTATACGCACCACAAGTGATATAGGGTCTTTAAGTCCTAGTTATCATTCTCACAAGGACCTTTTGGCAAAAAGTTCAAAAGCAAAAACTGCAATTGCTTAAACTGAATTTCTAAAAAAAGTAATACTAAAAATAAATAAATACAAAACTACTCTGAAATAACAATGACTACGTTACTATTTTTTTTTTTTAGATTTTTCTGAATTAATTTTTGGAGTCAATTATTCTAAAAGATGAAAAAGAATAAGTCAATTTAAGTACTGTTTTGTTTATTTTTTATGTAAAAATATTTTTATAAAACAATGTAAAACAGAAGAGAGATTAAATTCTAAATCAGAGGAAAAAGGAAATGAGCTATTGAAAATCTTAGAAAATAGGTTGGGCTTTTGGTTCCCCCTTCCAACAACACGTAACTGGATGAATTCCTTTACCAAAATACTTGACAAATATTTTCAGTTAACTGGCTTAGTGATTAACCTTTAATCCCTTAAAAGTTATTTTTCCCAAAATCAAACACAAACATATCCCTATGCATATGAGACTTGGATTCTTGAAGAGCAGAGCCTTAGTTACATGGTGGATTCAGTTATGTGTGAGTTGAATCCCTTGAATGATCTCTCATTCAAACCCATGTGTTCAAATCAGGGTCAGAAATGAGTTATTTCCCAACAACTCATTTCTGTGGAAGCTTCTACACTCGGCTGATATGCAAAAATTCTTCAACAACGAAATACAAATTTAAACAACTCAATTAACATTAACAGTGTAAGTACAAAAAGAAAGCATCCACAAAGTGGTGACGGTTGGGTATCACCTAGACCCAACCTATACTATTTAGCTCATATCCATAAGGATTGTGCTCAAGAACAGAAATGACATGAAAAATACAAAGGAAATAAAACGCGGAACTCTAAAACTACAATATTAGTACTATTCACGAAAATAACCTCGGCACTGTTTGTATTTTTGATTTTTATTTTCTTGTTTGTTATTTGTAATAACAGAACACCTATGTGTCCATTAGGGATTATTCTATTCAGTAAAGCAACATTATATAGTGGGAGACTGTAATCCTAACATTTACCTTCTCTGTTAGTATTGTAAATCTTCAAATCTTAGTGCACGAGACTTTTCGATATTGCGAGGATGGGGTGAGGGATGATAGTATATAGTCGTACCCTTGTTTTCCATACTCAAAATGTGACCTTTCGGGTCGCAAAGGAGTAACCTTACTGTTACTCTGAGAGTCGCCCTTCCAAAATAATTGAAGAATTCACTCAATGGGAATCGAACCACTGACCTTATCACACACTTATCAACCACTAAGCAAAGTAGGAATGAACAGAATTCTAAATCTTTTTTCAATTTGAACTCATCACCTTTCACTCACGCTACTCTCTTTTAATTCTTCTTTCTATGAAATAGTACAATAGATTTCTGGGAACCTATGATAAAGTTTCAGATCGTGGGAGTAAATATGTATGTCAAAAACCAATTCATCCCAAAAACTTATGTAGTTAAATACATAGGGGCATGCTCAGGAATGATTATTATATCTAACAATATATTTCACTGAAACTGGAGATTATTTGTTGGTGATTGTATATGTTATTTTTCTATGTATATTGTGCTTATGCTAAAGAAGAGAAGTTATTTTAGTGCTAATGAGCTTGTAGCTCAACTGGTTCTTCTGACCAATGTTATTAAAACTGACCCGGTCATTGACCCGGTCGAGGTACTGGGTCACTGAGTCACTGGTTCAACTAGTGTGTCACTGGTTCAATCGCATGACCCGGTAATTATATACAATTTATAATTTATATTAAAAAATTATAAACATACTCAAATATAAAAAAATGATTAAAATTTCAAATATTTTAATATAAAAAATAATAAATCACATACTACTATCCAATAAAGGATCAAACAAAAATATAATGATCGTGATACGAGACTTTAGGTTCTGAAAATGACATCTCTAACTATAAATCAAATCAAATTTTTTTGCATAGTGCATAATTGAGATAATATTAGTATTATAAATACATAACTTATATAAGTGAATAAGCAAAAAAATATTCAAATATGTCCATTACGATTTCTTTTTTTAAAAAGAAAAATTGGATTTTTTTTTTGGTGATCGGGCCGGGTCACCGGTTAACCGACCGAGTCACCGTTTTTCATGAAAACCGGCCGGGTCGGACCGGGTCGGACCGGTTCTGATGCATGACCGGTCCGTTGCTTCAACCGGACCGGTTTACCGGTTCCCGGGTCGATCTGGCCGGGTCGGTCCGGGTTTAATAACACCGCTTCTGACCTAGTTTGTAAGAATGGGGCGTAGGTTCAATCATCTATTATGCCACCTATTCCCTCCCCAGTTTTGGAGGCTGGTGCTTGCACCACCCAATATTGGGCCTTCTACAGGTTGGGCATGTAATCTCACATAAGAAAGAAAGATGTAGATCAGGATTATTTTTATTTTAATATTTTGTCGTTATTTTCTTCCATTTTTATCGCTTGCTTATGCAATATCTACATATCTTTGTGTATTCACAACTTTGGGGAGGAAAAAAAAAAAATCTGCTACAAAGTTTTGGGTAAGACTGCTGACTGCCAATCATACCATTAAGAGTAGCGAATTTAAAATTCTAACAATTTGATTGAAAGGAATAAAGTTAACCCACGTGGATAAAAAAGCCGGGGATTAAATATGTTTTGCCGTTTAGTACATTTTAACCTAATGCTATTAAAAAAGTGCATTAATTTATAGATTTTTTTTTTTTTTTTTAAAAGGAAAATAGCTAAGCTGCATCTTCCTCCTAGATGGAATGAGAGTAATACAGCTAAGCTATTCTAAACTTAAATAAATTCTTACCACAAAATACACTTATTTAAACAGAATATAGTGAATTCATTCATATAGTTAATATTTCGGTGCAATTAAATTTACTTAGAATTTAGATGACGAGATTTGGCATGAGGTGCAAGTTAATGATAATTTTTTTTCTCAATATATGCAGCTTTTTTTAATAGAACGAAATGAATGATTTTCAACGATGGATTCATTTCACGGTTGAAACTCCAAAAGCACGTTAGCAATTTGTAATATTAACTCGTTTTTCTTTCTCTAATTGGCGGGGGGAAATAGAGAAATTTGATGCTTCAAGACTCAATCTCTCAATCTCACAAGTAGCACTTGTGGAATTTTATTTCAAGCAACACATAACCATAACATGGCACAACATAAATACATACCACATATATATAATATAGATATCCAAGACTGGACATAGCTAAGCAGCTAGGGTGTGATCAATCCATGAAACCTATTTAGCAAAAAAAAAAAAAAAAACTTGGAAAATGGTTATTTTTTTTTTTATAGCTATTTTGATATCACTTTAACACAAAGTGATATCTATATATAACACATAGGCTCCATCTATGATAATGGAATAGATGGGGGTATTGCCAGGACTTTAAACTTTAGGACTATCATTATAAGTTTGGGTGGTTTTGTGACCATTGTGGCCCCAACAAGTCCAAGGAAATAACCAACACAATGGCGGAGAAGTATTATTTGGCGGTGTAGGAAAATTTGGTGGGGGAAAATATGGCAAAGGTGGGTACATAAAAGTTTGGGGTTTGTACACATGACCCTCTTTCTCTTGGAGACCTCTCCCTGCAGCCTCAGTACCATTCAGAATTGCCATAACAATCAGAACTAAAAGCATCGAAGCACTAGTGGTTTTCTCCATAGTATTATTCTATGAGTTACCCTTAACTTGTTTTTCTTTGTTTTGTATGAAAAGAATTGGCTCCAAATTACTCCAATTTATAGAACAACAAGTCAAGAGGGATTGTAACTTTTTTTTTTAACTGAAACGGGAATTGAATTAATTGGGCTTTCCGTGACGAAATTGATTTTGGGAAAATTAAGGTTTTTAAATGTTAAGGGGGCACGGTTTCCTTATGTTGTTGTTTAAGGTTTTGAATCGAAATTAAGTTCATTGATTGCATAACTGGCTAATGAAGTAATTTGTTCATGATCTGTTTGTACGAACACAACAATTAAAAATGGGGATATGATTTTATTGAGAAAATCTGACCTCAAATGGCTTTATTAAGGAAATCTGACCTCAAATGACTTTATCGAGGAAGCCTGACCTCTTGCTTGCACACAGTGCCAAACTAATATTTCCAACTGTTCCCTTTTATTAATCAGAAATCTGATTAAATAGATAACTACATATGAAAGCCATAATGCATAAAAATAGGAACCACCTAAAACTACCCACAAGCACTAGATAGACTTCACTGATAACCATACCCTGCCATTTAGGAAAGTTCAAATAGAAATAACTACCCTCTACACAACTCAACAATTTAGAAAATAATAAAATAAAAATAAAAAATCGTAACATTCCCTCTCCCTAAAAATAACTCTTGTCCTCAAGAGTAATTTCATCAAGTAATTGAATCATCTTCAATATCCGATTCTCCCCCACTTTCGTCCATCACCGCCTCGTCGTCACTTTCTTTTGTCACTGCTTGGATGGTGAGCAATTGTTTGCTGCAATGGCCTGGACGAACGAAAAACGAATCGGTGCAGGAGGCACCATTACCTGAAGATGCAGCACCACCGTTGGTAGGAGTGGATAAAAGTGAACCTTGGTGTTGCTGTGAGCAGGAAAGATGATGATCTGATCATGAGTCTCGTATAGTTTTGCCAGCCCAATAATAGATTAGAGGGTGTTGGGTCTGTTAGCCACCAAAACGTCCAACTGGTTGGAGAAGTGGGTGAACATCTCCTTGAATTGCTCGGACAAAGATTGGACTACGTCTTCCAATATTTGAACGCGTTTGTCCATGCTTGAGCTTTGATACCAATTGATACGAACACAATAATTAAAAATGGGGATAAAGTTTTATTGAGGAAGCCTGACCTCAAATGACTTTATTGAGAAAGCCTGACCTCTTGCTTGCATGTGCCAAACTAATATTTTCAATTGTTCCATTTTATTAATCAGAAATCTAATTAAATAGACAACTACATCTGAAAGTCATAATGCATAAAAATATGAACCACCTAAAACTACCCACTAGCACTGGATAAACTCCACTCATAACCATACCCTACCATTTAGGAAATTTCAAATAGAAATAACTACCCACTATACAACCCAACAATTCAGAAAATAATAAAATAAAAATAAAAAAACTTTAACGGTGAATTAGTGAGATATTGTTAAGGTGTCGTTTTCTGAAGATAGAGTCAATGGGCTATTCAACCAGTCTTTGAAATTTTTTACTTCTGGCGGTGGATGAACGACCTAATATTTATTGAGAAGAAAATAGTATGCAGGTATAAAAGTTTGAATCAGAATGATTTTAGCAAAAGTCAAAAAAAGTTTCAAAAAGGTTACATTTTTATTTTCTTTTTAATAATCTGCTGTCGAACCATTTGAAATTTAGGGGGCGTTTGGTACAGGAGAAATTTTTTTTAACCAGGAAAAAAAATTTGATCAGAGTATGATGGGAAGAATTTTTTGCCGAGTAAGTTAAAAAAGGTGTTTGGTAAGCCAAAATTTTTCCAGGAAAATTAGATAAATTTTACTGATGTTATGTTTGGATAATCGTAAAATTTTGATGGAAAAATTGACCATATTACCAAATTACCCTATAGTTTGAAAATTGAAATTCACCACCGAATAAAACGTTATTTCAGGTTAGCTTTGTCCCTCTCCCTTTTTTTTCATTTGTTTGTCTATTACCATTTTGCTTAACCTCTGTTATTTGATCTGGTATTAGGGCTAGAGGAGATCGTAAACTATATCATAATTATCAACGCAATATCGTTAATTATTAATGCACCAGTACTGAATCCTCTCAGAAAAACAATGCATAATTATTAATAAACTATAACTCATAAACTAAACATTGAACAATAACAATCTTCATAGGGAACACTGTCATAATCGTAAACATATGAAACAAAAACAACCGACAAAAAAAAAACTTTACAACCAGGGGTAACACGTTGTTCCCCGAACAAATGATGACTTCGTATAACATTTGAACTGAAGTGAAATACAAAAATAACTTAATAAACAAATACTCGAATGCTCAGCAATAAATCCACCCACCGTGATGGAGAAGATAACATCACGATGTTCATCAACAAACTAACACAGCAGCCAATAGTATCCTTTGAGAAAACGGGGTGTTTTGGTAAAGTGAAAACTAAATTTATTCAGGATGTTTTCCCTTGCTACCAGCAACTTTTTTTACCATACTTTCAATGGACAAATTTTATGGAGCTATCATGTGTAAAACATCTTGCCCAGCAAAAAAATGTTGCCATCCATTTTTTTTTTACTCCTACCAAACATAACTAACTTATTTTACTCATCTCACTCTCCTGGATAAATTTTTTTTTCCATCTTACCAAACACCCCCTTAGTTCATCACTTATCCAAAATGCTCATTATCTAGGGGGAAATTTCAAAAAATTCCCGTAAGTTTCATCTAGAATCACTTATCTTTCTTCTAAAATTTTAAGTCATTTACATTTTTATTTAAGGTTTTTTCATCACTTAAATAAGTGATAAAAAACTTTAAGTCAGCATACGAAAAAAAAAAAATTTAAGTCAAAGAAGTAAATGATTTAAAATTTTGAAAAGAGATAAGTGATTACCAAGAATATACAAGAAGATTTTTGAAGTTTTGATGCTGCAATAGGTCTAAGAAGATTGACAATATAGGTCCATGTACTATAACTTCTGTTGGGGCGGTTATTCTAGGTGAAATCAGTTCCATTACAAAAGGGAGGAAAAATATTTGAAAATAAAGATGAAAGTTGAAAGTTGTATCTCCAAAAAAAAAAAAAAAAGATGAAAGTTGTTATTGACTTAAAAAGTTGAAGAATAATTGTACATGTATTATTTTTTCTCTTCATTATATTATATAAAAGAAAATTTCTTCCACTACTATTGAAATGTGGAATTTTTGTTTTCATTTTTAAAATTTTTATTAACTATAAACTCCATATTATATATTTTTTTTTAATTTTCATTACCTATATATTCATATATTTTTTGCTTTTTTTTTTAATATTTTCTACCTTTTTAAGTTTTTTATTTTTGCTAAAAAAATAATTGAAATATTTTATTTTTAATACTTATTTAGGGAAAAATATCTATTCTTTTAAAGGATATAACCTTATATCATTTTAGATCCTAACCGTTGATTTTCGTCCATCAATGGTTGTAATCTATTGGGTCAAACTTAATGTGCCAAATTTATTATTAATTAATTAATAATTTTGATCCAATAAATTATAACTGTTGATGGACAGAAATCTACGGTTAAGATTTAAAATGATATAAACTTATATCATTTATTTTTCTTTTCCCTCCATCTTTTCTTGACCCAACCCCAACTAGTTTAGTTGAAGATGAATAGCTATGGTTTCTATCATTTGTAACTTGTTGAAGAAGTTATGTGAGACAAGGTCCACGGTACTAATTTACAACAATCCATATTGTTTGTCATATATATATATATATATATATATATATATAGGGACAATATATATCTTACATATATATATATATATATATTATATATATATAGGGCAGGATATTCTTACACCAGTGTAAGAGTTAAAGTCTTACACTCAATCTTGACCATTGATATACTTGTATCCAATGGCTCACATTACTAAAAAATTTGAGCCCTAGATATAAGTGGGGTTAACGGATAAGATTAAGAGTGTAACTTACACCGGTGTAAAATGATCCTGACCCATATATATATATATAAGGAAAAGTGTCTGTCCTTTAAAAGGACACACACTTAGATCATTTTAGGAGAGAGGTTGACACAAAGATGTGTGGGTCCCATTGAAAAAAAATAAAAATAAAAATAAAAATGTGGGTCCCACTTATCTGTGTCTACATCTCTCCTAACATGACCTAAGTGTGTGTCCTTTTAAAGGACACACACTTTTCCCATATATATATAGGGGTAAACATTTCTACAACTACTTTAGATAAGGTTATCTACAACTACCCCAAAACTACGTCGTTTTGATTAATTAAGGGTGTTTTTGTAATTTTATGTGAATTAATGAAGGGTGTTTCAGTAAAATACATATGATAAAAAAAATAAACAAAATTACAGAAACACCCTTCATTAATTTACCTAAAATTACAAAAACACCCTTCATTAATCAAAACGACGTAATTTTGGGGGTAGCTGTAGATAATCTTATCTGAAGTGGCTGTAGAAATATTTTTTCACACACACACACACACATGGGAAAAACATCTGACCGTTGATTTCCGTCCATCAACGATTATAATTTATTGGATCAAAATTATTAATTAATTAATAATAAATTTGCCCATTAAATTTGACCAATAGATTATAACCGTTGATGGACGGAAATCAACGGTTAGGATCTAAAAGGATATAAGCTTATATCCTTTAAAAAAATAGATATTTTTCCATATATATATATATATATATAGGGTAAAGTGTGTTTCATTTTAAAGGATGTAAAGTTATGTCATTTTAAGAGAGAGAAAGAGATAAATAAAGGAGAAGAGAGAGTTGACAAAAATATAAAGGTGTGGGTCCCAGAGTGAAAAGATATAAATTGTATCATTTAGAAGGATAAACACTTTTCCCACATATATATATATATATATATATATATATATATATATATATATATATATATATATAGGATCCTCTGACACCGGTGTCAAATATGAAATTTGACATCTCATCTGAGAGCCATTAGATAAAAAAAGATCAATGGCTCTGATTTGTAAGTATATGACACCATTGGTCTTTTTTGATCTAATGACTCTCGGGTGAGGTGTCAAATTTCAGATTTGACACCGGTGTCAAAGGATCTCACCTATATATATATATAGAGAGAGGAAGGATATTCTTACTAACAAAATTTTCTACTACTAACTTACTACCTATCTAATCACCATTGAATCAAAGAGAGAGAATGTTAAAAAGTTTTTGAAAAAAGAGAAGATATTAATCCAATGGTAATTAGATAGGTAGTGAGTTGGTAGTAAAAGATTTTGGTAGTAAGAATATTCTTCCTCTATATATATATATATATATATATATATATATATATATATATGATCAGGATGATTTTAGTGTCATTTCATCAATGAAAAAATTGTATCTAGAGCAATCACTACCTCCCAGTTTACTTTTTCCATAAATATAAACGGTTGACTATTTTTGTATTCATCTCATCGTTTTTCAGCACATAATCAAATTTGGAAAGAAGTGACAACAGTTGCCATGAATAAGGCGTGCAGATACATCTCGTCTCTCCCCTGCCATTGAGGAAGGTAGAACTGAAAAACTCAGCCATAATTCACTATTCTTCATATGAAGGGGATAATTGTAAAATGAGTAAAACGTTCTCAAGAGCTTAAAATATTTGTAGAGGAGGCAAAAATACAACAGTATTCTTCCTTATAACTTCTAAAAAAAATAAAGATATACTTACAACTAAAAACTTAAAAGAGGTTTGATGTACCACCGTCTACCCTAATTCCTCCCCCATTTCACCATTACCCCAAGATAATGTTATGATTCAAGTTTCGTCAAGCAAACACCAATGTTGGGCTAATAAGAGCCTAGTTCCTACCAAATCTTGGTCAAACGAGATTAAAAACCCCATACCTTAATTAATGGGCTCATATACAAAACATGGATAGTTATACAAACTGATCATCAACTTAATAAAGCATAAAACGCCTTGGTATATAGTGAAAAGTAACATAATATGAAGACAAATATGTAAAGCGCGTCCTTCTTTAACAAATATGGGCAGTCTCTACATCCGACAGAAATGGAGTTCTCTGGTCAATGCAGATACTTCAATAACTCATTTATTTTTTTAATGGGAAAAGTGTGTATCATTTTAAATGATGTAAAGTAGTGTCATTTTAAGAGAGGAAAGAGATAGATAAAGGAGGAGAGAGAGTTGACAAAAAAAAATAAAATAAAGGTGTGGATCCCACCTCTTTGTGAGAGTGAGAGTGAGAGGTTATAAGTTGTGTCATTTAAAAGGATAAACACTTTTCCCTTTTTTAATACAACAAAGAAAATACATTCTGATAAGTGGTAACAAATGAAAGGGTAGCTATGTCTTCTGGAATAAAACAAACTTCACAAAATGCAACTGTTTCATCAGAGTATAATACTATCCGCAAGAATACAAGCATCAGCTCCACCTAAGCACAAAGAAGCATAAACTAGAAACAGTTACATTGTAATGACACCTTTTGAAATAATAAGGCCTAAAATCACCTTTCATGTATTCATATCCCAAGTCATGATAATGGTTCTAAAAGGCAAAAGCTTCTGACTATTAAGCATTTTATACTGAAAATTCGAATACTGTTTGCTCATACACACAAGGATAAAAGGATCAGACTGTACGCATTTCAGAAACTTAAAATGATTACCATATTGGAAAATTCCACATGTGCAGATGGTAGTACCAAGATGAAAAACTACATCATTGGCTGGTTCAAACACCAGTAAACTTGTATTCACAAAACCTTCAATCGGCTTTCGCCCAAAAAATGATTTCTATCCAATTATCTAAAGGGTAATAAAACATCCACTAATCTAGTAGAACAAAAAGGAAATGTTCCTCTGCACATGAGAAGGTAATAAAAGGCAAAAGGGAAAAGGACAAGGGAAATAAGAGACAACCCTATACAAAACATCTATATTCTTCTCTTTCCTAAAAAGAAAATTGGAGGAGAGGGGGACCTTCTAAGAACAGCAGTAATGTACAAGACTTGCAAAACAAGAACAAAATAAGTAATGATGCATGCCTGCCTATGTAACTTTGGTTAATATTTTAACAGGACCTGCACAGAAACAATGGATATCTGTTTCCCTATTTCCAGCCGTCATGAAAAACCAGCTTCATCTGCACAAAACCCCATGACATAAATGAGGTCTTTATTTTATTTTATTTTTTCATTCTAGTATGAAAAATAGAAAATTATATCCAGCAAAAGGACAGATACACATATACAAGACCAATATGATGCCCAATTCTTAAGAAACTTGCAACTTAGGCAAACACTTTATAACACTATCATCACTGGATATTATTCATGAGAAAATTAACAGGGATCAGACCTCAACATACATGTTAACCAAGACAATTGATTTACATAGGTATAAGACACACAAGAATTTCCTTGCATCAGAACATATATCATTAACCAATTTAAACACGAGATGTAATAGAGTCATCTATATGCCTTCATTTCATAGCTTAAGCTTTTGTGAGGTTTGGTTTGTGACATGATATCAAAGCCTCCTTAATCAAGTGGTCAAGAATTTGATCCTTAATGTTCAGAGTCTTTTTAATATAAGTAAAATATCAGCACATGGTAAAAATGAGTAGGTTCATAGTTAAATTTCACGACATGGTAAACAAGAACACACATGGTAAAAATGAGCCAATACATTGTACACGCATCAAGCCCAAATCTTGCATGAGGAAACATGTTGTCAAGAGATGTAATATAACCATTTGGGACAGTTGGTTCTCGTGAACTCTACCAAAAGCTTTGTATAAATGGGACATCTTTATTGTATTTACAAAATATTTCTATACGTCTTTATTGTATCTCTAAATAATTTAGAATGTCTTGTATGATCTTTAGAATATATTGTGGGATCAATTAATCATCTCATTGAGAAAGCAAACTTAGGAGTTACTTTCTATTGATGATATTTCCAGATTTATTTTCTTATTTAATTAGGGTTAGTAGTCTTATTGTATTAATGGGCTTGGGCTTGCACTTATAATACTACACTACTATGTGATCTAATTACTAGTATAAAACAGACCATTGGAACTATATTTTGTATCACATTGTTAAGAAAATAATATTATGAAGAAAGAATACTTGAGATGTTCGGCTCAATTGCTTGGCTTGAAATATACTGTCACCAACTTGCCACGTAAGAAGTTTGGGCAGGTGTATGTAAGGAGGAAGGGGAATAAAAGTAGAGAATCTCAGCTCATAACTAATTGTGCTGAGTCAGCAAGGGAAGTGGGAAGCAATTCGGTTGAGCCTCTACCGTTGAGGGAGTCACGCGGGATGCAAATGAAGAGATTGTTATTAGCAGGGGGTGAGAAATGGGAAGGGCATTCTGGAGCCTTGTGAATTTGGGACTTAGAACTTGAGAGGGAACCAGCCTCTCCTAAAAGCTCTGGGTTGTAGCTATCTCACTGTCTCGGGACAGTGACCATTTTGTCACGTTTGGACAAAAAAATTACCAGACTACCACGCCAACAGAAAATTTTGCCAAAATGACACGCGGCATAATTCGCTACATAGTGTAGCGAATTATGCATGCAAGTAATTCGCTACACAGTGTAGCGAAATATGCCACGTCAGAACCAAAAATGCCACATGTCAAATTTCTCAAAATTCGCTACACTATGTAGCGAATTTTGAGAAATTTGACATGTGGCATTTTTTGTTCTGTGCATCCTGACGTGGCATATTTCGCTACACTGTGTAGTGAATTACTTGCATACATAATTCGCTACACTGTGTAGCGAATTATGCCGCGTGGCATTTTGGCAAAATTTACTGTTAGCGTGGCAGTCTGGTAATTTTTTTGTCCAAATGTGATACTTTGGTCACTGTCCCCACTGTCTCTTGTTGTTTTAATTTCCATTTCCATTTTGCTTCATTTTGACCGTAAGCTCAGAACAGATTGTAAACGTTGCTAAAAAATAAAGAGAGACCATATTTTACTTTCATTTTCCTTGAGTTCTAATTTACTGTTACAACCGATATCAGAGCTTCGATTTGGGAGCTCTGTGTATAATACCCCTAACTTAAATAATTTAATTAATTACTTCAAATTAAGTAATAAGCATGTATTAGTGAGTAAAAATAAGTAAATTCCCTAACAAAATTAATTGGGGTCACTTTTGAGGTAAAAAGTGTATTTAGTGAAAATTAAGAGGTATAAATGGGTGCAGGCAAAAGTACCCAAAATATAAAAATAAAAGTAGAAATATTCCTAGAAAAATATTCCAGACTTTTGGGTAAAGTTTGGTAATTAATGGAGTTGAATAGATAGATGAACCAATACCCACTTAACCTGAGTTAAGTGACATGTCACTAGAGGAACCCCATATTCCCCAACCCCAACCCGTGCGCGCATCAAAGGAGAAAAAAAGAGAAGAAGAAAGGGAGAAAGGAGAAGAGAGGAAAGGAAGAGAGAAAAAGGGGAAAACCCTAAGGTGGGCAAATCTTGATGGTTTTGAGTGATTCCAAAGCCTAAACCACTTCAAATCTTCCCCTCTTTCACAATCCTAGCTTGGGTCTTGGTGGGGAGTTGTGTGGTGTGAGATTTCTTCCTCCCAAAGTTGCGACCCATGTGGAGAAATTGAGAGATTTGTTGGTTTCTACCTCCATGGAAGCTTGAGGAACCCTCACTCCTTGGTTGTGCAATCATTGGTGGTCAGATTTCATCCTTTGAACTCTATTTTCATGGTGAATTCATGATTTAGGGTTTTGGATGAATAGTGTTTTGGGGTTTGTGAAATTTGAGTAAATGAGCTATGTTCTAGGAAGATTGAGGCCTAGTGCATGTTGAGAAAAATGCTAGGAATGACATTTAATCGGTGAAAATAAGTTTAAATAGTCGTATGATTTTGTGTGGAAAATTACAAGATTATGCATTTGACTATTGTGTGGCTTGTTTTTGTAATCAATGGTTTGGTTTGGTTGATTGTTGATATTGTCCATGTGATGCTTAGGATTGAGACATTTGGACCAACCGTGAGTAACCAACCATTGGAGCAAGCTATGGAGCTCGGTTAGCTCCTTGAGATTGATAATTGTGTTGTGAAGATTGGTAAAGAACAAAGGTTTAGTTGGAAGCATTGAGGTAAGCCTTCGGACCTTGGGTGTAATTCCCTTTATTGTTCCACCAAGCCCTGAACGGGTAATGGGTGTGTTGTTGTATATAAATGCAATGAAATAGTGTAATGCTTTGTTATACGTATTTGCATGCTTTGGTGTGACATAGGATGGTGTTTCCCTATGTTGGTATGTTGCATGACGATGCGTAAATCATACTTGGTAGTTTAGCTGGCCAGTAGGACTATTTGCATCTGAGTATCCTTAGGACAGCTCGAGAGCTCGAGGGATTTCTCCTGGAGATGTTTTGTACACTTGCATGGATATGTATGTGCTGCATTATTATTGTCATTGCTATTACACTGTTATTGAACTATGGGGTGGAGAGATGCTCCAAGGGCCCCTGGTTTACTGGATATATTCGTATATCTCACCCCCAATTGTTGGGGACCCCCATTCAGGCAAGGATGCTGCAGGAGTCTCTGATGGCAAGTGGCCATATTTGAAGTAATGGACATATGAAGATATAGTGTCATTTGATTAAGCATGCCCTTTTGTAATTCCTATGTATAGGATTGTAAATGAAAGACGTTTGTCATATGCATGCTATGTTTTAATTGGATGGACTTAGCCCATGCTCATCCCCTTTGGTATCTCTTTTGTTGATGGGAGCCAAGGAGTTGATCATAGTGTTTTGTAGCTAAGTCCCATGAATTGTAATTAAGAGTTATGACAATGATGTAATGTTGTAATTATTGGATATATGTATATATGATGAAATGATATGCATGCTTCTCTTAGTGTATGAGTATCTAGAGAGACTAGAATTCATGTATTGAAAGGATTATATGATGTAAATTAGGTGAAAGAAAACCTTTGATTGAAAATTCAAGTAAAAGCCAAGATACCCTGTCTTGTTGTCCAATTTTTGTATCCTATACGATAGATTTGGATCCTTGGGTCTTGATGGAAGTTGTAGATATGTTTCTTAGCTTTCCATAGAGACCAAGATTGTGTAAATTGGGTAAGTATAACTCAAGTTATGGGGAGAACATCATAGGTAGGTCAAAATACCTTGTTTTGACACCTAGCCCCTGTTGTGTGGCGCTATGGGCGCCAAACTAGCGCTGCTGGCGCTAGTCACCAAAAAATGGCAGCAAGGTTGGCGCTAAGGGCGCTAGCAGCGCCCCCTCCCTGTGTTTTGCGTATCAGTGGCGCTAATAGCGTGGGACTGGCACTATCAGCGTGGAGGGTCATGATGGTTCAGCACCTGTTTTCTTAGAAATCTCATAACTTGGGCTACGGTGCTCCGATTTGAGCGCGGTTTGAACCCACGCGTAACTAATGAAAAATCCTATAATATATTGGACAAGTGGAGACCATAATAAATGAAATGAGTGCATGTAATATAGTTATGGTCACGCAATTGGGTAATTTAAATTCGGCTTGGTTTTAAAAAGAAAAATTTAACCGGATTTTAATTGAACCAATGTGATTGTAACTGCGCTTAATATCATAAGTCGATGTTAACAAACCGGTTCTAGAACGAGGTGTTACACTGTGTATGGTGGTAACGCGAAGTATGGAGGCTCAATACGAAGAATTGGTTGCGAGGGTGAGGAGGACGGAAGAAGGTTAGATGGAGATCCTCGGGAGGTTGGATACGGTTCTTCAGAACACTCAGAACAAAAATCTGGAAGACGAAGATCGAAGGAAGAATAGAGGAAATCTTGGTGGGGGTTCTCAGGGGTCGGATGGTGGAGTTGATGGGAACCAGGGGCGAATCCGACGCATGTGTAAAGAACCTTAGGATACACCACCCCAAAAGCTAGCTCAAAGGGTGGGAGTGCCCAAGGCCTTATAAACTCCACATTAGTTGTTCATCCAACCAATGTGGGACTATATATCTCAACACACCCCCTCACACGAGAGCCCATTGGGCTTGAAGAGTGGATAATGCAACAGGCCCAGCCTACCTATGCTAAGAAATTCCACAAGAGAAAGTGGGGGACGGCGAGGCTCTGATACCATGTAAAGAACCTTGGGATACACCACCCGAAAAGCTAGCTCAAAGGGTGGGAGTGCCCAAGGCCTTACAAACTCCACATTAGTTGTTCATCTAACCAATGTGAGACTATATATCTCAACAGCATGGAATGCCATGGCCGACGACTAGAATTACCCATATTCGATGGCATAAATGCTTATGGATGGTTGAACAAAGTGGAACGCTACTTCCTAATCAATGGAGTAAGAGACGACAAGAAGGTGGCGGCTGTTTTGGTGGTGTTAGAAAGATAGGCTCTCAATTGGTTTCAGTGGTGGGACAAACCGGCACCGGGACAGAGTTTTGAAAGGAGTTGAGAGGGTGGTGAGCCCTTGAGATACAAGGACGAGGACCTATTGAAAGGAGTGTGGCTAAATGGGCTTTGCAACAGTGTGAGGGAGGAGCTGTTGATGCATCCCACGATTCGGCTAAGTGAAATGATGAAAATGGCATTGAAAATCGAAAGTCAGAATCAGGCTTGGATGACGGAAGGGGCGAAGAAGCCAGGATTGGGATTGGGCTCAAGCCTAGGTAAGTCCAGTTGAACCCAAAATAATATAGCCTTCAACACGGGTTCTTTGGGAACAAGGGTCACTCAAACCGGTTTGGGTTTTCCTAATAACTCCAGGCCCACAAACGATGAAGGGACCAAAATGCACACAAATAGACAACAAACCCTAATCCCCAAAGTTCCGAAAGTATGACTATGCCGCAAAATGTTGAGAGCCAAGTGACTGTTGCCGGAGGTGGTGATGGTCGTCGACTGACTCAGGCAGAGTCATAGGAACGTTCTCGCCTCGGTCTCTGCTTCAAGTGCGACGAGTGATGGAGCCCTGGTCACCATTGTCAAGTTCGACAACTTCGGTTGGGGATCGTCGACAAAGAAGACGAAAGGGAAGAGACCCAGATTGAGGAAAACGTAGCGACAGAGGCGGTGGTAGATGACGGGGAAGTAGCAGTGGCTGTGCAATTGTCCATGCAGAGCCTAATGGGTCTCACCTCGAGCCAAACTATGCGTTTGTGGGGAAAGGTGAACGAAGAGCGAGTGGTGGTGCTAATCAATTGTGGTGCCTTTATTGGGAGGGAGATAGCAACACGACTAAAGCTGAAGATGGAAGACACACCTAAGTATCTAGTGGAAGTGGGGGACGGGCATCGGGTTTCCTACCAAGTGCCTCTTCATATTTTCGATTTGGGAGGACAGGACATCATTTTGGGATTGTCATGGCTTAGAGGGTTGGGTGAAGTCAAGGTGAGTTTTTAAGGAAATGACGCTGAAGATCATGAAGGAAAAGAAGTTGTCATCACGAGAGACGCTTCATTGTCCAGAACAATGGCGTCATAGAAGTCCATTGTGAAAGCGTTGCAACATACTGATGAAGGTTTTTTGGTGGAACCGAGAAGAATGCAGTTGGAAGGCAACAATCAAGGGTGGAAGGAGCTAGAGGCATTATTAGAGGTAATGTTATCAAACCCGGACCGACCCGGGTTCCGGTGACCCGTCATATTAGAAGGGATTGTCGTCGCCTTCTCTCTTCTCTGCTAAGCACGATTTTCTGCTCTGTTCTTGCCGTCGTCAGTGCTGGTTGTCGCCTTCTCTGTTCTCAGCCTTTTCGGTAAAAAAACGAGCAGCAGAAGACAATGAAGATTCAGAACAACCATTTAAACTGAAACCAAGATCTCTGGTGACGATCTTGTAAGAAAAAATGTGGAAGATGAGAAGAGAAAACAAAAACCCTCTGCTTTTCTTTGTTACCCACTTTTCCCTTCTCTGAAGCCTATCACACCGGAAAGATACTGCTCTTATTGGTCAAAGAGAAAGAAAAAAAGAAGACACGTTTGAGGTCTAGACATTTTGGTTCATTTTGGCTCTTTCTTCTCTGCTCTCTAGAACTGCGTGTCCTTTTCCCTACTCCAAAAAGTAGCTCACGTGATACATGAGAAAGAGAATCAACTTAACAAAACATTTATTTCTTTTCATTAAATCATTTTATTTAAATAAAAATAATTATTCTACAAAATTTGGAGATAACGTAAACTAAGTAATTTTTTTTTGTTTAACAAATTTTATTATTAATACGTTATCATATGTCCTTGCAACTTTTTATTGTAAGATATTAGTTGTACCCAAGTTTTGATTGGCATATAAGAATAAGGCAAGGACGTCCACCATAAAAATATTTGAAAAAAAATCATTACTCCTCTTATTTAATACCATTTAATAAAAATAATTCATTATTTCATTAGTTTAAAAAAAAAATAATAAATATATGAACTAATATGTAAATATATGATGAGTTCAAATAATTCGTATTTTTCCTTTTCATTATTAAGATACCATTCTCTATTTTAAGTATCAATTATTTAAAATAAAACAAATTGTTTTATAAAAAAGAAAAATAATATATATATATATATATGTATATATATATATATATATATATATATACGGGTTAACCGGTTGGACCAGTGACCCAGTACCCCGACCAGGTTGATGCTCGGACTAGGTCTGATAACACATTTAGAGGAGTATGAAGACCTCTTTCAAGTGTCAATGGTTTTGCCACCGAAGAGTAGCTGTGACCACACGATTACTCTCAAGCCAGGTAGTGCGGTCACTAATTCTCATCCATACAGGTGTCACTAATTCTCATCCAGCCAGGAGTATGAAGACCACACAATCTGTTGAGTCAGGGCATGATTAGACATAGCATAAGCCCTTATGCAAGTCTGGTAGTTCTTGTAAAAAGAAAAAAAAGTATGGGAGTTGGAGAGTATGTGTAGATTGGCATTAAATAAATGTATAATCCCCAACAAATTTCTCTTACTTGTAATTGATGAATTGTTAGCTGAATTGGGGGGTTATGTAATTTTTTCTAAGTTAGATTTAAAATCTGGGTATCACCAAATTAGGAAGAGGGAAGAAGATGTGCCTAAAACGACTTTCAAGACCCATGAAGGCCATTATGAGTACTTGGTGTTGCCTTTTGGCCTCACCAACGCTCCTGCTACCTTCCAGGCACTGATGAATGATGTGTTGCGCTCATTTTTTAGGAAATTTGTATTGGTTTTTTTGGATGATGTTTTAATTTACAGCAAGGATAAACAGGAGCATGTGGAACAACTAAGTTTGTGAAGGATTATAGTAAGGTTGCCCTACTTGTGAAGGTTATGGTAAGGTTTCCAAACCCCTTATCGAGCTATTGAAGAAGGATAAATTTAAATGGAGTGAGGAAGCACAACTGGCCTTTGATAATCTGCAAAAATTGATGAATGAAGTTCCGGTTTTGGCCTTACCGGACTTCTCCAAAGAGTTTATAGTTTGTACCGACGCTTCCGGAAGGGGAATAGGGGCGGTCCTCATGCAAGGAGACAGACCAGTGGCATTTGTTAGCCAAGGGTTCTCTCAAAGGGTAATGGCTAAATCTGTCTATGAGAAGGAGCTTATGGCGATAGTGTTTGCTATACAAAAATGGCGGCAATATCTGATGGGAAGGCACTTTAAGGTGAAAACTGGTCAAAAGAGCTTTAAGTTTTTATCAGAACAATCAATGTTGACTGAGTAACAGCAAAAGTGGACTTCGAAGCTCTTAGGATTTGATTTTGAGATTGTATATCAACTTGGGAAGGAAAATAAAGTCACAGATGCTCTCTCACACATTATGCAGATGACTTTGGTTACCCAAACTGAATGGAGAAGCATAGCTGACTTGGAGAAGGAAGTCCAGGCAGATCCTAAGCTGAAGGTTGTGGTCCAGGAGTTGGTGTTGGACCCTCAGTCCCATGAAGGATTTAGCCTAGTGGGAGGACGATTGCTGTATCAACGAAGGGTGGTGCTACCAAAGGAATCCAGATTTATTCCAGATTTAGCCTCTACCCACCACAGCTGGTTCAACAACTCATCACGAACTTAAACTCTATCTTTGTTCTGAAGCAGCTTGGGACCTTGGATTACTTTTTGGGAGTTAAAAGTCAAGCACATGCCTAAGCTTAACGTGGCAGTATTATCTAAAGCAAGTATATTCGTGATCCATATAACAAAGCCAACATGGAAGATGCAAAGGGAACTTCCATAGTACAAACGAAGAATAGAGGATGCAAACTGACTAAGCATTGTGCTAATTATGTTCCTCTCTTGGTCCTCTGCAGTATGCTACTTTGACCAGACCAGAAATCAGTCATGGCATTAATAAGGTCTGACAGTTTCTTTCAGAGTCTCTTGACGAGCGCTAGGAGGTCAAAAGATTTCTAAGGTACCTTAAGGGTACTTTAACCATTAGCAAGTCAATCCTACCTGATTCTATCAGAAAACGATTTTCTTCCGATCTGAATCGCTATGGCACCAAAAAATGTAGTATCGAACGATCCTACAATTAAAATCGTGATTTTAACAACATTGCTCAGCAGTCTCCCTTACTCAACCCTGTGCTACACTCCCGTATGAAGCATAAGGAACTGGAGTTATTTTTTGTTTGGGATAAAGTCATTAATAAGGGCCTTGTAGTCTGCCATGTCACAGGTTAAGATCAACCAGCAGACATCCTCATTAAGCCTCTCTCTACTTCCAGATTTTGTGACTTGCGGGACAAACAAAGGGTCTTGGACCAATATAACATTACTCCATTGCCCTAGTTTGAGGGGGGGATTAGTAACACACGCAGTTACTGCTGCTGTCACAATTGTATTAGTTGTTGTCTGAGTCAGAAAGTTAGTTATTCAGATGGTTAGCTATTATTAGTTGTATCTATAAAAGACTCTCATTTAATGTTCTGGAGGCTAAGGAAAACAAAAAGATTGAGAGTTTCACTCTCAAGCATCCTCTTTTTCAACATTTTCTCTCTTTCTACCACTTTCTTTTACTTTGTATTAGCAATATTCTTATTAATTTTACCGGGTTCTTTTAAGGTCATTTTTAGGTGAATACCGTAGAGTCCTGTGTGCTTAATGCATGGATTATGAAAGGTCTAATAGAATGTTTATATTGAAAAAGTTTCTGTATATTGATATTGAAACATTTACATGAGGAATGAGGAGTATTTATACAAGGAAAAAGTAACTAAGCATGACTCAGCTATGACTCACCTATGACTCTCCTATAACTCACCAAACCTAATCATAATTAACTCTAATTAATAAAATAACGGATTCTAATTAATTACAATCAATCCTAATTAATAGGAAATAAAAACGGAAAAATAATTGAATTTGAATTCTGATTTTCTACACTCCTCCTCAAGTTAGGAGGTAAATGTTGATCATTCCCAACTTGCCAATCAAGTCTTCGAATGCTGGACGGTGTAGGCCCTTGGTAAGGATATCTGCAGTTTGCTCTTTGGTTGGAACATACATCATACGCACACTTCCATCATCTAATTTTTCTTTGATGAAGTGACGATCAACTTCCACATGCTTTGTTCGACCATGATGCACAGGATTTTGAGCAATGCTAACAGCTGCTTTGTTATCACAATATAGTTTTATTGGTAGGGAATATGAAATCTTCAACTCTTGAAGAAGTCTGCTCAACCAGATTCCTTCACAAACTCCATGAGCTAAAGCTCGAAGTTCTGCTTCAGCACTACTTCTTGCAACCATTGTTTGCTTTTTGCTTCTCCAAGTAATAAGATTTCCCCATACATAAGTGCAATAGCCTGAGGTAGATCTCCTGTCTGCTGATGAGCCTGCCCAATCTGCATCAGTGTAGATTTCAATCGTCCTTTTATACCCGCTTTTAAAGAATAATCCTTTTCCTGGAGTGTTCTTGAGGTATCGAAGCACCCTATAGACTGCACTAAGATGCTTTTCCTTGGGTGAGTGCATGAATTGACTAATCATACTCACCGCAAAGGCACTATCAAGACGCGTATGAGATAAATAAATTAGTTTACCAACCAATCGCTGATATTGTTCTTTATCCACCTCATTCCCATCTTCAATACCTAACTTGGTATTAGATTCCACGGGTGTCTCAGCAGGTTTACATCCTAACATTCCTGTTTTGCTCCTAGCAACTTCCATACCAAGAAAATATTTGAGAGTGCCAAGATCTTTGAGTTCAAATTGAGCTCCTAGATATTTCTTCAAGGTGTTCAATTCCTCAATATCATCACCTGTAAGAATTATATCATCTACATATACAATAAGAATATCAATTTTACCATCCTTAGAGTGTTTGTGGAAGAGAGTATGATCAGTCCGTGCTTGAATGAAGCCTCTTCTTTTGACTGCTTGTGTGAATTTGTCGAACCATTCTCAGGGATACTGTTTCAATCCATATAGAGACTTTTTTAGTTTACACACTGATCCATTTCCCTTTTCAAAACCAGATGGAGGATCCATATAGACTTCTTCATGTAAGTCACCATTTAGGAATGCATTCTTCACATCTAACTGTTGTAAAGGCCAATCTAGGTTGGTAGCAAGAGATAAGAGAACTCGGATGGTATTGACTTTAGCAACCGGAGCAAAAGTCTCATGATAATCTATCCCATGAGTCTGAGTGAAACCCTTTGCAACCAATCTTGCTTTGTATCTGTTGATGCTATTATCTGCATTGAATTTTATTGTAAACACCCATTTGCATCCTACTGCCTGTTTTCCCTTGGGTAGGGTCACTATCTCCCAAGTTCCATTTCTTTCTAAAGCATTCATTTCTTCAAAGACAGCATCTCTCCATTTTTGATCATCGAGAGCCTCATGTATATTTCTCGGTATCTTTGTACTATCCAACATAGTATTGAAAGCACGGAACCCTGGGACAACTTTCCATATGAAATATGATTAGAAATAGGATGAGTAGTACAAGATCGAGTACCTTTTCTGAGAGCAATAGGCAAGTTTAGATCATTTTCATCATGGCACTCAAGTGTTGGGGTGCTGGAACTAGAACATGGTTTAGAATCCTGGCAGTGTAGAGGCTCTGGGTTATTCACACTTTGAGGAGGCTTTCGCCTGCTATAAACTTGTCCCCACTTTGAGGAGGCTCCTGATGGTGTGGACTCTGTAGCTACCCCTATTTCCAAAAATAGAGGTAATACTGTGGCATCAGTAGGTTCCCATGACTGATCTTCATCTACTCCTATAGACTCCCCCTGAAGAGAAGTCACGGGGAAGAAAGAGTCATTCTCAGAAAACGTGACATCCATAGAGACAAAGACCTTACGAAGGGAGGGTGAATAACACTTATAACCACGTTGAGTAGGAGAATAACCAATAAAGACACACTGGAGAGACTTAGGATCAAGCTTAGACCGTTGATGGGAGGGAATATGGACAAATACAACACAACCAAATAACTTGGGAGGTAAGGAGGAGAAGCCTTGGAAGGAAGGGAAGGTACGACAAAGACGAGAAAGAGGAGACTGAAATTTTAGAATGCGAGATGGCATTCGATTTATCAGATACGAGGCATTGAGAACTGCCTCTCCCCAAAGATATTTAGGAACACTCGTGGTAAAGATAAGAGCCCGAGCAACTTCAAGGATATGTCGGTTTTTTCTTTCCGCAACTCCGTTTTCTTGGGGTGTGTCAGGACACGAGCTTTGGTAAAGGATGCCATGTTGGGAAAGATATTCTCCAAGAATAGAGTTGAAGTACTCTTTGCCATTATCTGTACGAAGAATTTGTATAGCAACTTGGAATTGGGTTTGAACCATGGCATGAAATTTTTTAAACACGGATGCAGCGTCGGACTTGTCCTTTAGAAGATATACCCAACAAACTCGGGAATGGTCATCAATGAAGGTAATGAACCATCGAGTACCTGAAATATTTTTAACACGGGCTGGACCCCATATGTCACTATGAATTAAGGAAAATGGGGAAGAGTCATGGTGAACTTTAGAAGGATAATGAGCACAAGTATGCTTGGCAAGTTGACAAATATCACAAGAAAACAAACTAGGACTTTTATTAATAAATAAGTTTGGTAACAACTTCTGAAGATAAATAAAATCTGGATGGCCTAGCCTACGGTGCCACAGCATAACATCATTACATGAATCAAAAGGAAACAGAGAGTTTTTTTCTACGAAAACGGCTTCATGAGTCACATCCTCCTCAAAGTAGTAAAGTCCACCCTCCTCTCTAGCACTGCCAATCTTCCTATCCGAGTCCTGTTCCTGAAAAACACAACCATGTGGAAAGAATTTAGCAAAGCAATGCAACTCAGAAGTCATCTTGCTTATAGAAATGAGATTACAAGTCAGAGAAGGAACATAAAGAACTGATGTTAAATTAATCAGCTCAGAAAGTTTAATGGTTCCGTGTCCCGCAATCTGGGAAAAACTGTCATCGGCGATCTTGACCCTAGAGGGTTCAGAATATGGAGTGTATGAACAAAACAAGCCAAGATTACCTGTCATATGATCAGAGGCTCCAGAATCAAGGATCCAATGATTTTGACTATCAACATGAAAAGTTGTACCTTGCTGGACCACATTACTAGTGGCTTTAGGAGGTTGAGTCAAAAGTCTCTGAAATTGTTCAAACTGAGTCTTGCTAAGAAAGACACCATCAGAGTTAGAGGATGCATGAGGCTCATCAACCTTGTCATCAGTAGAGACCTGATATGCACGACCTTTATTTTTTCCTTTGGGCTTCCAATTTGCAGGTTTCCCGTGGATTTCCCAACATTTCTCACGGGTATGACCAATTTTATTGCAGTGGGTGCACCATGGACGACCATCCCGTTTTGATTCTTCAGAGGAACGGTCAATGGTACGGTTGGCAGCTAATGCAGACATATCATCAGACTTATTAAGCGACTTTTTTTCTCCTAGCATAACTCTCCGTCTACTGGCTTCTCTACGAACTTCAGCAAAGGCGTCAGCAAGTGAGGGTAACAGTCGCTGCCCCAATATTCGACCACGAACCTCATCAAGATCTCGGTTGAGTCCGGCAAGGAAATCATACAGTCTTTCCTTCTCCAAGTGTTTTTTAAATTGGGTATTAGCTTCCAATCCTTTAAGATTGGATGCATAATAAAGATCTAATTCCTGCCATAAATTTGTTAGTGCAATAAAATATTCAGTAATAGTCATACCCTTCTGACGAAAGTCTCTCAATTTATTTCTCAGTTCAAAGACTTGAGAGGTATTTTCAAGATATGGATAATTTTGTTGAACAGTATCCCAAATCTCCTTGGCAGTATCAAAGAACAAATAGGTTTGGCCAATATGTGGTTCCATGGAATTAGTCAGCTATGCCATTACCAAGGAATTATTAATCTCCCAATTTTCATAATCAGGAGAATCCTTCTCCTCAGCAGGTTTCTTCATTTTCCCCTCAAGATAACCCATCTTTCCTTTTGCCCAGATCACCAACTTAACAGATTGAAACCATTTACCATTCAACCGGTGACTAGTATCTGCATACTTAAGTTGTCTCCAGAGGAATGAGTATTGGGAATAGATGAGGAAGCAGAAGAACGCTCTGAGGAAGACATGAAGGAAGAGAGAGGATTTGACCGTGGATGAAAAAATCAAGTTTTTAATTTTTTTGATCTGACCTCTGGAACAGGAAGGGGAGAAGCCGGCGAGAGGTTCTGTGCAAGTCGCGGCGGAAAAAGACGTCGGGAAGGTGGCGCGTGGAGCTCACGCGCCGGAGGCTGGCCGCGCGTGTGAAGGCGCGTGGCGGCGGCTGACGGCGATGGGTCCAGCGGCGGTCAACTCGTTGGAGCCTTCTGAGTCAAATGGTCACTTCACTTTCTTGATCGGAGGTCTGCAGATTATGTTTTTGTGTTTGGACAGAATTGAGGAGGAGGTGTTTGGACGGTTTTTCAGCCTTGAAGGTGGCTGATCTAGGGTAGGAACGAATCCGCTTTGATACCATATTGAAAAAGTTTCTGTATATTGATATTGAAACATTTACATGAGGAATGAGGAGTATTTATATAAGGAAAAAGTAACTAAGCATGACTCACCTATGACTTACCAAACCTAATCATAATTAATTCTAATTAATAAAATAATGGATTCTAATTAATTACAATCAATCCTAATTGATAGGAAATAAAAACAGAAAAATAATTGAATTTGAATTCTGATTTTCTACCGTTTACCTAAAAGGGCCTCCTGCTATGTGTAAAGTGAGATGCAAACTTAAAACTTAAAAAGGATAAGGTATCCTCCTAACAGACAAATATCATTCCAGACATTCCATGAGTACTTTTGGCCTACCGATATTATTCAGTATACTTGCCAGCTTCCCAGTAAATTCTAGAGTTCCTATGTAGTGGATTCTAGGTCATGGTCTAAAATGAAACCTAGCCTGCCTCTTTATTCCTTTCTCATTACCATTCAACATAAAAGTATTGCAGAGCAATAAAATTCAAATAACAATCTGCATCCATTGTGAACAAAGTCAATATTAATTACTTATATGACCATTGAGGAGAAAAGCTTTCCTCTAATGTCAACACCAGTTTAGAGAACCCTGTATGATGCATGCAATGTAAGTGTTTCATATGCCTGCAGTACAAAAATGGCATGACCCTGCCCTCTAAGAAACAAACAAATATGTAATTCAATGCTCACTATATTTGTACATATACAAGGCAAAACAGATAGAAATACCTGTACACTGCTGTCGAAGCGGCATGCAGACTCCATTATGACAGAACCAAGCACACTTGGCTGCTCCATCTGTTCGAATGCATTATTCCACTTGAGAATTAGGCGCCTGGATAAACAAACTGCCCTGCTCGGATTGCAGATGCTGCTCATGCAGCTGGGGTTTATGTTCTAAAGTAAGATCTTTGGGAGAATGTTGTTCGGGCTCCTGTTGCTGCTGCTCTGGTGCCTTATATGGCTGCTGAGATAGAATGGGTTGTGATGATGACTGTTGAAGAGGTTGTTGCCGCTGCTGCTGCCACTGCATCCCAGAATTATGTACATGAGAAGTCGAGCTAAATGATCTTGGACCTAACCCTTGACTAATTGATGGGAGCTCATTTCCAGTGGGATTCCCAACAGGTGCACTCCCCAAGGAGCTCACTTGAGTGGCTTGATTGTTCGTATTGGAATCAATAGGTGATTCTGATGTTTTCCACTGAGAAGACACAGGAGTAACAACTGGTACCATACTAGTTGAATCCATACAACCTTGAGTCATTGTAGCACTAGTACTGACCAGAGAAGCACTACACGCAGGCTGTTGATCATCTTGAGTTGGATCGGATTGAGACTTGCTTGGTGACTCGGAATTCACCTGACGGTTTTTTGGCAATATTCTTTGAACATATGATTGATTTTGATTAATTTTCTTAGATGGATGCTGAGACTGTAGCTGCAGGTGATGGTGGTTAGAAGCAATAACAGCTGGCTGTGGAGGTGACAACATATGACCTGGTGAAACTTGTGAAACCTGTCCTTGAGCACTAGTATCAGAAGGAATCTGAAGTTGCTTTGATGAAGTGCTTGGTGATCCAGAATGTAGCTTCTGCTGCAATTGTGAATGGTTTGAAGAATGGACATGACTCAATGGCTTTGATGTTTGATTTGGGTTTAAACCAGATCCAGGATATATATTTTGTCCTTGCATCATGTGCATCATTTGGTCCCCTTTTTCAGCAGTTTGACTTCCCAAAGGTGTGGAGAGTCCATTTAGAAGAGAAGGATCCCCAGAGAGGTTCTGATGGACCATCATGTTTCCTCCTCTTCCAATTCCCTTTAGAAGGTTAGCCTGCTGTTGAGACTGTCCACTATGCTGCTGATTAGGATGCTTCCTACCAGGCTGTTGAAACTGCTGCTGTGGTGGCTGTCGTTGCCGTTGCTTTGCTGCTTGATTGGTCAACCCACTAGCAGTGGGCTTCCTGCTGAACCCATGTTGTGGGTGGTGAAGTTTCTGCTGTTGGTGCAGAGATGACATAGGAGTCAAAGGAGATGATGGTGTTACAGGTGAAAGAGGTCCTTGCTGGGATGAATTTTGTGTTTGAACCTGGGAACTGTTTTGCAATGGTGATGATGATATGGGAAGTTGAGACTGTGCCTGGACATGTGGCATCAGTGCATTTGATGCAGCAAACTGCTTCTGTTGCTGCATATATCGCTGCTGTTGCTGCATTTGCCTTTCCTTTGCCAATCGGATTGCATAGGCTTGTTGCTGTGAATTTGTAGCATGATTCGAACCTTGGAGATGAGAATGAGGATTGCTGTGATGGGACTGCTGCTGGGACAGTTGGTGTGGCAGCTGGGTATGTCCTTGATAAGGCTGAACAGGTGATGGAGTTGTCTGGTTACCAAAGGCAGAACTCATTCCAGAGAGAGCAGGAATACCTTGACTGTTCCCTTGGGTGACCTGCTTCTGAAGCTCTGGAACTATCATTTGCCTTTGATGATCTGGGTTATGGCCAGGCTAATTGCAATGAAAAAATCATCAAATTGAAATGAAATATGATCGCAGTAAATTTTAACAAATAAACCAATCTCCTAACAGAGTCCAAGTGAGGTATTGCAGACATAGTCAAAACTAGGATGCTGAGTTGGTTGGAAAAAAAAGTTTCTTAGCCACAAGTGGAAATTCCAACTATGCACATCATTTTTATTTTTTTTGACATTTCCGCTAAGATTTTATACAAAAATGGATTTTCAGCTAAAACTCCAGCAATTTGAATATAAGCTTGTGTACACATGATAAGACTCCAAACACACTAAACAATATTTATACAATCAATTAAATCATAAAAAGATGAAACAGTAACATTTCTCACCCTCAACATATGTATAGCCTCATGAGGTCTCAACATTGAGTTGCCTTGTCCAGAACCAACTCCAGACTGCATATTTACAGTGCTTGGCACCCCTATCATACTAGAGGGATGCATGCTTCCAGAATTAACCATAGATGGCGATGCCATTCCTTGTAACCCTGGTCTACACTTCGCCATGCTTCTACTAATTCCACCCATCAAGCCCATACCATTTCCACCAGGCAGCATACGAACTCCACGATCACTTCCAGAAAGAGTCCCTGATAACGACATGCTAGACTGCTGGACGTTTCTTCCAGATAACATCTGATTATATTGTTGTATTCTCTGCTGCTCTTCCACTGATAAAGGTGAATTTCTTGGAACCCCATATCTAGTATCCCTAAAATGAAATGCATCAATCGAGAGTAGAAAAGCAAAAGACGTTAATGCAAATTTAATTGCAAAGCAAGAATCTCCAGCAATAAAAAGCGCATACCTGACAGAGGGGGAAAATGTACCAGATGGTGATGTTAAGTTATTGCCAAGAACCATACCAGCAGACCCTGGTAGTGAAGAATTAACCCCGGTATTAGGAAGTATTGATGGTACAGAACCTTGATTTGATAATGCCAAACCACCAGCATGAGAACCTTGATACCCAAGGGCTAGGACATCAGGGTTCGATGCATTCGTATCACAAAGATCAAGTGGCCTTCATTGAGAATTCAAACATAATTAAAATACTTGTGCCAAACAAACAAATCAGGTATACCAAAATTTCAAAATTACCGAAAAAAATAAAATAGAACTTACGTTAAAAGACCTCCATTCAGGTTGTTGGGGCAGACTTGGGAAAGAGCAATCACATGTGAATTATGGACAGGTACTAATTGTTTTAAATCCTTTTTATCAATCTGCAGTAAAACCAAACACTTTCTACTGAGAATCTCGTCATAGAAACTAATGACAAAATGGACAACTTTGTTGATTTGTAATTTTCTATTGCTACAATTCTACTCCACACAGAAAATATATCCTTTAGAAATAATCAGAACAATAAGCAGTCATTTAGGAGTATTAAATCAGTATGCGATAGGAAACAAAGGAATAACTTAAAAAAAAAAGGTTGTACTGTGATGGAACCCAATTTATCAGATTAACACTAAACAGTGGAAGACTTTTTCCTTACACAGAAAACTCAATTGAAGACTCAAACAACACAGACTTAGAGAAACAAATGATACTTTCAAGAAAATAATAAAAGACAACACACACAGGTGAACACTCTCCTTCTACTTGAAATAACAGATTCAATTAGCATAAGACTCCAAATGACTCTGATACAATCCAGTCAGCAAATAGAATAGAAAGGTGTATGAAAGAAAAAGCAGCAGGGGAAAATATCATAATGCTGAGTCAGCAAAAGTTGTTAGCAGAGGAGGTTAGTTGATGGGAGTCACGTTGGATGGCATTGAGTCACGTTAGCGGGAGCTGATTCTATTTAGAGGAGGGGATCATCATTCCGAAGGGCATCTGGAATCTTGGATTGGGATTGGAACTTGGGAGAGAGTGAGAACTCTCCAATTGTCTCACATTATCATTTTCCTTTCTGCATTGTGTATTTCGTTTTCCATGTTCATTGTTATTTTTCCTTTCCCTGTAATTGCTGTCTCGATTTACCGTCATTTGGTTGTAATGTTGCTTTGTAATTCTATGGATATATGAAAAGCTTGGTTATCAGACCACTATTTCCTGTTCTCTATTGTTTAGTCTGTTTGGTATTGAATGTCTTTATTACACTCCCTCAAGGAAAACTATCCCTTGAGATACAGAAACACAATGCAAAAGAAACCCCCATAAGCTCCCTCTAAGGTCCATAACCCAGACCCTAGATTTACCCAAATTCCACTCCAATTTACTCAATTCCAACTTGAGAAAACCTCATCCCAAATCACCCCTGTATAATAGCCTCTCTCTGGCCTCCAACTTACTGCAATGGACTCCTTTGCATTTGGGAATTGTGTTCATAAAAAATAATATAATATCATTGAAAAGTAAGAAGAAAGATGTGTTCACAAGATCAAATGCCACAACAGTGTATCCAACCATGTCCTCAGCCACGTGCAAATTAATAAAATTAAGTATAGTAAATTTAGTATAATAAAATTAGTGATAATAGTAATAAAAAATAGTATAATAGATTAAGTATATCTTTATGTATATTATATGAATTTAGATATATTGGGTCTAGTATAAAGTGATGGATATTGATTGTCGTTAATATTGATTATTATTTAATTGGTAATGTAAATAATTATTTTGTAATAATAAGTTATATCAACTGTGATAATCCAGAGAAAAATAATAGTAGTAAAATTATATTTATCCCTATGAGTATTATAATATTAAATGCTTTGGATTAGGATGAGTCAGTCATAAGTCAACCATAAATCAGCAATATCCTATCATAAGCCCAGAAGAAAACTAAAAAGAAAGAAATCCTAAGAGGAAAAGGAAACAAATAAGGAAGAAAAAGGAAAGAAATTCTAAGAAGAAAAAGGAAACAAATGATTATAGGAAGAAAAGTGAAACAAATTCTTTAAGGAAACATTTGCAACAAAGTGCATAGTCTAACAAAACCAAATCATTTCTAATTCCCAACATCTCTCCATTTCTCTTCTCTTCTCTTCTTCTCATATTCTCTTCTTCTCTTTCTTCTTAATTAAAATTTTATTTTATTTTGAATTATTATTTCTTCTCTTCCAAAAAATTCATTAATCACGGAGACCATGTAATTCTAATCCCTAGGTGATCTTAGATTAGTTTTGTATGAAAAATTGTATATCATGATCCTTAGGATATCATAGGTAATTCTTAAAATTTAAATTACTACATGTGATATTTAGAGTGTTTTTGGAAACTTTATTGGAAAAATAATAGGATTATTATTTTGGGAATAAATAGAGATGATGAATAATTTACAATATTTAATTAATTAATAAAAAAGATTGATTTTATGCGAACAAAAGTGGATATTATGATTATGAAAAACTTTCTAAATATGTGATTTATGATTGAATTTGAAATTGTGATACTCTTAAAGGAAACTTTCCAAACATGTGATTTATGATTGAATTTGAAATTACGTGTGATTGTGATTAATTAATAGTGGGAAGATAGTGTTTAGGATGATTCCTCCTAAAGTGATAAACACAACCTTTGGGCTTTATGCCTTCGATATTTATATGATGTGAAAAGATGTTATCCGTTTTTCTCAAAATGGTATCTGGCAGAGTATCCCGGAGTACTAGTAGCAACTTTGGAAAGAGGTGTGGACACTAGGAAGAGATATTTTGATGATGGCCAATTTGATTATGTGACTGGTAGGGTTTCTCGGATCACATGGTAGACTGAAAGAGTTTACCATGGTTCTCTTCCCACTTGTGAACTAAATAAAGATAAATATAATGAATAATGAAATTAATATTTGATTTGATTATTATGTTTAAATAAAGATAAATACGATGAATAGTGGAATTAATATTTGATTTGATAATTATTTAAATATTTGAATTATATTTTGGATTGGGATTACCAGCTTTTGCTGATTGTTTGTCTTTGTGTTTGTGTTCTGCAATGATCCTTGGGGGAGCAGATTTTCAGTGAAACAGGTTTCAAAGGTTGGGACTAGCAGGTAGCAATGAGAATAACGATTCGGGCATTTCAAGTTAGACTTAGGATTTAATAAATGTATGAGATATTTTTAGATTTTGGATTTACATTTTAAATTTTTAGATATTTACATTGAATATATTTTGGAATAAAATTATGATAAAGTTAGCTCTGCACTTGTCCCTATTATAGGTGCGGCCGTAATATTTTCCCAAATTAGTTTTCGATTAGCTTTCGCATTATTTATAAGATCCTAAATAATAATTAAATGTGAAATATGGCAAATGTATTATTACAAAAATGTTTATAAAAATTGTTAGAAATTTGGGAGTGTTACATTACCCAAATGAAATTAGTTTGTGACAACCAAATTGCATTGCACATTGCCTCCAATAGAGTGTTTTACAAGATGATAAAACATATTGGGATTGATTGTAACTTCATTCACTACACATTGCCTCTAATCAAGGTTTCATGATAGGATCAAACAAATTGATTTTAATAGTCACTTCATTAGAGAGAATATTATTTGGAGCCATTGCCACTAGTTTTGTCTACTTCAGTGATCAACTTGCATATGTTTTTACTAAGCCTCTAAGAGGTCCTTACATATGTAAAAAGTTTGGTGCATACGATTTTTTTATATGCTCCAGCTCATGAGGAAGTGTAGGTAACTACAGGTAATAAAGTAAATCATATCTTGGTGATTATGTAAATAGGATAGTCAGAATTTTGTAACTATGAGAATTAGGGTAGTGTTCGTAAAGAATTTATTTTGTATTTATTATGTTTTGGCTATATAATCCTGTAAAAAATCTTTCCACTTTTATTTTCTATTGATTAGTGATTGATTTTTTCCTTTAATAGGAATTTGAATTTTGAATTTGCTTCTATAGATAAGATGGGGCTGATAACTCATGTTGAGCCATTCTTATCCATTTTTTTTCTCATTACTATTATTTAAATACCCCCTATCAGTGTAATTCAAATGTATCAATTTAGAAAACCTTTTTTTTTTTCGTATTTCAATATGGTATCAAGAGCTAAGTTTTGTTCAATCCATAAAAAACCCTAGGCCAGCTCTAAAAATCAAAAGCCCTTCATTTTTATTTTATTTTTTCAGTTCTGTCCCAGCCAAACACGCATTGTTCCTACCGGAAACATTGTTCGCGCACTATTCACGTTGTCCGCTAGAGACACTGTTCATCGAATCTCACACAATTTGTTCTACTATTCTCTAGCCATTTAGAAATTCCTTTCAACATAAAATAACCCATTGTTCTTCACTAAAAAAACCCAAGCTTGTTGCTGTTTATTGTCGGAATCTTCATCTGCTAAGGCCTAATCACCAAAGTGAGGGCACCAGTCACCGCAGAATCAAATTCTAAGCAGAAGCCAGCTGGTGGTCACCACAGTCAAATGCCTTTGGAAAATTTTTCCGACGACTTTTGTTTTTCCCGGCAACTTTTTTGGGTGAACTTTTTTTTTCTCTCATGGCTTCACCTGTCTCTTCTGCTATGCCCAACACGCAGTCATCTGAAAAAAGTTTGGCATTGCAAATCACCAGTTTCGTGGCCCAACAAGGTATTGCCTTTCATGTCAACAATAACACTCGTTGGATTCTTGGTTCTAGTGCATCTGATCACATGACAGGTAATCCAACATTGTTTTGCTCTTACACTCCATGCTATGAGACCTCTCGAGTAAAACTAGCAGATGGAAATGTTCCACAAATCGCAGGAAAGGGGTCAGTTAAACTTTTTGAGGATATTACATCGACTTCTGTTCTATATGTGCCGACTTTGGCGTGTAACCTCATTTCTATTAGTAAATTCAAATCTGAGCTTGATTGCATTATAACGTTCTCATTTCATAGGTGTGTTTTTCGGGAACAGGCTCGGAGCGGATGATTGGCAGTGCTAGAGAGGACGGAAGAATTTACTACTTTGAGGAGCTAACTCTTATGAAGACTCAAATTGCCTTCGTGGAAAGCTGCCTCCCTAGTTTTCTTTCCCTAGTTTTCTTTTGGATTCTAGTACTGATGCAATGTTGAGGCACTATAGATTAGGCCACCCCAATTTTTATTATCTTCAAAAGATGTCACCAAACCTTCTTTGTACTAGTAATGTCAGTTCTTTCTCTTGTGATATTTGTCCACTCGCAAGACACTCTTGAGTCATATCCTCCCACGGCTTATAAAGAATCTTCCCTTTTCTCCCTCATCCATAGTGATATATGGGGACCATCTCGTGAAAAAAACATTTCAGGTGCTCGGTGGTTTATCACCTTCATGGTTTATGAACAAGTATAAGGCAAGATTGGTAGTAAAAGGGTTTACCCAAACATATGGGATAGACTATCAAGAGACATTTGCCCGAGTAGCCAAGCTCAACACTATCCGAATTCTTCTGTCCTTGGCAGCTAATCTTGATTGGCCCCTACAACAGTTGGATGCGAAAAATGCATTCTTGAATGGTGACCTACATGAGGAAGTGTACATGGATCCTGCACCCAGTTTTGAGAAAGGAGTTGGCCAAGTGTGTAAGTTGAAAAAGTCTCTCTATGGGCTCAAACAATCTCCTAGAGAATGGTTTAAAAAGTTCACTCAAGCAATCAAGGGGAAGGCATTCCTACACGCACAAATTGATCATACCCTCTTCTACAAGCACTCTAAGGATGGTAAGTTTGCTATTCTTATAGTTTATGTGGATGATATAATTATTACAGGTGACGATCATGAAGAGCTAGATTCCTTAAATTATCTAGCAAATCAATTCAAATTGAAAGACCATGGAGACCTCAACTACTTTCTTGGCATGGAAGTGGCACGAAGTAAGACTGAGATCACTATCTCCCAGAAAAAATACATCCTAGACCTACTTCAAGTAACAGGCATGTTAGGATGCAAACCAGCTGACACCCCTATGGAACCCAACATTAAGTTAGGGATCGAAGATGGGAAAGAAGTAGATAAGGAACAATATTAGACATTGGTTGATAAACTGATCTATTTGTCTCATACCCAACCTGACATCGCTTTTAATAAATCCATTATCTGATACATAGTTTAGACACACGGATTTCACCAAATGTCTCTCTTTCTCTCCTTCCTTAGCAAAACTGTGGGCTCTTTAAGTGGTATTCATATCACTACATGGAATTCCCATTTTGAAGTTGCACTAACCAAATTCCATTGTTCATTAGAAGAAGCACTAAAATTAACCATCTATCATTGAAGTTTTATTATCTCAAATAACCACTTATCATCTTATTAAACCACTAATATGAGTGGTTAACATAAAATAAAAATAAAAAAAGACAAACTTTGGTGCACAAGGCTCCCAACTTACGAGAGAAGGGGTGAGAGTCGATTTTACACAACCTTATCCTTGCATTTTTGCAAAGAGGTTGTTTCTCAGACTCGAACATGTGACCTTCCAGTCATAAGAAAAAACCTTACCGCTCCAAGGCTCACCCTCTACTGGTTAACATAAAATAAATTCCAATTTTAAATGTCACTGCATAATAGAATCTGTTCCGACATAAATGCTTTGGATTCACACCTGATTCTTAAGGTAATGTTGCTTCTGCCCAATCTTTATAACTTTCTCAAAATGAGACTTCAGGGTATCCTCTTCCTTTGGCCCTTGCAAACGTTGAAACAACTGCCTGGCACTACCCTGCAGAAAGTACAAAAGATATAACCAATCAAAGCTGGAAACTGTAGGACAACCATGAAGTTCTCCTAATATGTCCAAATATAATAAATGATCAAAAAATTAAGAAAAATATTTCATGCCTTAGGAATTCCAGGTAAAGTAGATGGGTAAGATTGTGGAGACCCTAAATCTTCAGCGCTATCTGCATCATCCCCAGCATTTCCATCCATTAAAAACTTATGACGCTCATTGCACTCTTTCGGATTGCGAAAGATACACTGGAAATATTGTAAAATGTCATGCTGTCAATGAAAAGTAATTAAATCCCAAATAACATAAAATAAAATACAGCAGTTAAAGCTTCATAATGACACAGCATTACAAAATTTAAAAAATATGACAAATGTACACCATAGTTCTCCCACTTGCTAAAATTTTGTTTATATGATAGCTGTTATCCTATGAAGCTGGAGGTGCAACAAGTGGCAGTCAATGATAAGATCTTTTAAATTGAATGATTTTCAGTAATGTATAAAACAGGTCCTGCAACTGTGGCACATTTCTTCCAACACCATATTTGCATATTATTTACCTTGATTTGAAGAGTACTGTTGATAGCATCACTCACAAGTTCCCAGTTTGGACCCATATCATGCACCAGGACAACAAGAGCCTGAAACCGGTAGGACAGTAAGGATAAGCCTTTTACATGAGTATTGAAGTTTAAATATTTATTACAAGTGCAAGAAAAAAATTGAGACAGCTAATGATCTCCAAAAAAACCTGATCTTCAAATAGTGACCAAGGACGTCCAGAACCAGGCTGTCCAGCAGAAACCTGTTCGGAAAAAAAATAATAAAAATATAAATAAATCGGCAAAACCACATAAGAAAATTTGCCAGCATATGATCATCTAAGTTTACACCAAAATTACCTTAAGTGATTTAGCTTTCCGGCCCCTATCTCGCACATTAATGATCTTAATAAATTTACTAGGATTGGGCATGTTACTCATTTGCGAAGCAGCTGGGGAAGGAATAGAATTAGTCATTGAAGCAATATTGTCCAAAGCATTATCAAGTGATTGCTTCATTATCTTAGGCTTCTTCCCATTATGTTGCCCATACAGACCTACAGAACAGGACACTTGAATATGTAAAGCATGAAGAAAACAGAATAATAATTGTATATAAAACAAATATCTAGAGCTATAATCAGATAACAAGTAGTTTTACCACTACTTCCATAAGATTCAAAGTGATGATAATCCAGTCTCTTCTTGGAATGATCTTTCTGCATTGAGAAAACATCACCAGAACAACTAATTAGAAAATAGTAATCATAAACAGAGTATACAATATAGTTAAAAATACCTACAGAGAGTAGGGGATTTAGGTATTATCCTAGTTTCAAATTAATAGAACTTTCAAATGTACCAACCAAAAAAAAAAGACAAGATACACAATCTTATGATGTAAAACCAGTTTTATTTAAAATAATTCAATACAAGCTCCCAACTAGTGCTATCAAACCCGGCTCAGACCTGCTGGATCAGCTCGGAAAGCCATGTAACTAGTTCGGGTTGCGCAATAAATTGGACATGTATGTGAACAGGCATGAGCCAGTTTGACTTGGCTGGTTTATTAATAAACCAGCGGACCGGTCAGTTCACAAAAAACAAGGTCATTCATTAAAACAAACGAAACATCTTCCTGTCTGACAGCTTGGTGCTTGTTCAAGAGAGACATGCAACATGGTGGAGGGGCTGTCTAGTTGAAGTGGACGCAGAGACCTTTAATGGATGTCCACCGAGAGAGGTGGATATATTCACTTGATGATGGATAGACCAGCACAATTCAACGGATGATGGTGGAAGGGATTTCTCTCGGTCACATGAATCATCTATCACTGGTCGTCGTCCAATAGGGAAATTACGATGCTTTGCTTCGGATCTAAGGAGCTTGTGGAGGAATGGAAACCGAGTTGAGTCATTGCGACAAGGGAGACTTCTTTGATGCAATTTCTAAAACCAACGGCAACTCTACCTTTGGTAGTTTTGATTTGGGTGAAGTAAGAGCAAATAACGTTAGAGGGTGTGTCTTACTTGGGGGAAGATAGTAAAACAAGATTTAATGGAGTGGGATATAGATTGGTGGACAGTGTGTCTTAGGACGGAATGGAGAAAAACTATAAACATGGTGGAAGGGTAAACCCGTTTTTACTCCTATGTTCCAGACGATCCCTTTTTAGTCCTTTTTCTCTTTATCTCCCCCCTCTCTTTCTTTTATTCCATTTTTCCTTTCAATCATTTTATCTTACCTATTTATTTATGTGTTTTCCTTTTTCTTTATTCCCTATTTCCTTTTTATGTTATCTTTTTTATTTTTTTATCTATTTATTTTTTATTTTTTATTTCTTACCTTCTTATTCTTTTCTGTCCCCTATATATCCTTATTTGGATTTTATTTTAATTTATTTTTCTTTATAATTGTTTACTACTTTTGTTTACTACTTATATATACACATAAAAGTTTATTTTATCATTTTTTTTCTTCAATCTTTCCGTATCTTTTTTTTTTTGGGTTCATCTACCACCGACCTCAACTAGTTTGGGATAATGGTGTTATTGATGGTGATTATTATTATCAACGTTGGTTTATGTTATAATATTTCTTTTTCAGATTTTAGTATGAATATATATATATATATATCCAGTTCAACCTCATTGAACTAGGAACCCAGTACCCCGGCCAAATCAGTATTGAGACCGAGTTTTATGACATTGCTCCCAACTCAACCCACAATACTTTATTTGGGATAAAATTAGGCATTTGGCTTCTATCTGCTGCAAAAGCACATGGCCTTTATAAAGGGATTTGCCTAGTAAATATGTATATGGACTGGGAAGCTTTGTGTTCGTAGCAGGCCCCCAAATTAGGAAAGTGAATGAGAGAAAAATAAGGGTGCACCTAATAATCTAGTTGGGCCAGGTCTTGTTAGTAATAATAGTTAGAGTTATTGATATTGTTAAATATATTAGATCTAGTCAAATGATATTAATGATATTGATAGATATAGCAGATAGAGTTACCAGATATTAATTAGAATTAACCACTGTATCTAACATGGTTAATTAATATTAGTAACTCTATATACAATATCTGACAATATCAATTAATATCGTGTAACTCGATCTACTAAATCTAACAATATCAATTAATATCAGGTTACTTTGTATAACATATCTAACAATATCAATAAATATAAAGTAACTTTATCTATCTAACAATATCAATTAGCTCTATTATAAGCAACAAGGCTAGCCCAACTAGATCATCTGACCAATCCATATTTCCCCTCACATTCACCTCTAAAACAGTTTGGGATAAAGGTATTATTGATTTTGATTCACCTCGTGTCAATCTAAAATTCTATCCAAGAAGGACTTTGCAGAATCCTGATACGAACCTTGGGAAAATCTCATCCCAAAAGCTAGCTCATAAGGTAGGAGAGCCTAAAGCCCATACAAACCCCACACCAGAACCTTATATTTCCAATGTGGAACTCGAAATCCCATACCTTGCAATTTTATCGTAACATCTCACCACGCTTCACAGCCCCAGCGCCCACGTGGCCTGGCTTTGCGCTAGTCTTTTACTAGCCCAAGGCCAAACACTGCAACGCCAATATTGCGGGTGGGAGACATAGTGGAAGACTTAAATACCAATTGATACGAAACTTCGGAGAACCTCACCCCTAAAGCTATCTCATAAGGTAGGAGAGCCCAAAATCCATATAAACCCCACACCAAAACCTTATATTTCCAATGTGGGCTCCAAGTCCCATACCTCGCAATTAAATAATAACAAATCCCCACCATCGAAATGAAGAAAGGGACTGAACCTTCATTGGTACCATCACCTCTTGTATTTTTTCCCCGTCCACTACTCCCTTAGCTCAAAAAAGATCTTCACTTTGATCATCAATCCATTTGTGTCCTCTCCCCCTCCCTCCATAAAAAAGGAGAAAACCAAGCTTCCTCCATCAATCTTCTTCGACTTCTAATATTGAACCCACTATCTACCCATTACTCAACCCATCTTCTGCTCCCTTGTTAGACCCATGCACTAAACTGCTATTTCTCGAGGAATTTGTGCCTCTGAATAAATGCCAAGATAAACCTTCCAACATCTCTTCAAGTTTCTTGAATTTTTCGGTCCCTTCTTGCTTGGACCCAATCCTCTTTAATGCTTTTCATCCTAGAATCCTCTTTCCAAGAATTCCGAAAGGGCTTCCATTTTATGCACAATGAACAACTCCGTGAAGTTTTAATATGAGAATATATGACCACAACATCTTGGTTGCAATGGCCGCCTCAACCACAGTAGGCCGTAATTGTAGACAGCATCAGCCTCCAACTCCAACACAACCACTACTGCAAATTTTACGCCTGAACTCCCTAAACAGGGAAGTCTTATACCAGTCAATATGACCATAGTTATTAATTGCTGGTAGCAGCCCACCCCAAAAATGCTATAGCAGTATAGCGAGTAGCGGTATAGCCGCTACAATGAAATCCATTTATATTGGGAATAATAGGCACTAACTTAAATTAGATTAAGTATAATCACCTTAAAAAAAATGAGTAACTAAACTTAAAAAGGATCAGTATAATTACCTTAAAAAAATATTATTGAGTAACTATAATCTATACATCATAATTAACACATTATCACTTTAAATTAAAACAATTATGTAATATAAAATATATAAAATAATATATCAATTATTAATTTAATATTTTCACAAAATTTACCTAACATAATATGCACTAGAAAATGGAGATTGAAATTGAGTCAGAATATGAGATGTTTTTTGGCCTTGGCTTGCTGCAAAATGAGTGAGAGAAAGAGATCCGAAATATTCCTTAGCTTCACTGGAGATTGAAACAGTCCAAGAGTTCATAATATTTCTTTGCTTCCCACTGGATATGAAAACAGAATCAAAGAGCAATGGAAATTGTTCCATAGTCGAAGAGATTGTACCGTAAGCTTGCTTGAAATGGGAGAGGGAGTTTCCGGAATATGAGAAAGAGAGAGACTGAAATAGAGGCGGATGCCGGAGACAGAAATTTAGAAGGAAAGTGTCGCGATGGAAAAGTTTGTCCATTATACCCTTAAAATTAAATGGTTAGACTATTTCACCTTTAAAACTTCATCTCCTTCATCGAAGCTGTAAAATCGTGCCACTAATACTGCAAACCGCAACTTGAGAAAGCGGCCGCTGCGGCTGCTACCGTAAATAGTAGCATTGCATGCGAATTGTTGTGGCCGGGTGCCACTACCTGCTACCAATGCATTATAGCGTGCGATAGCACCACTATTTGCATCTATGAATATGACTAAGCTATAATTGAGATAAATGATGTAATCTTTATTGATAGAACAAAATGTCTAAATTGGTATCAAGGTGATAACAAACAGTGATATTGAACTATATATAGAACATAGAACTATAATCACTCCTACTCTTACTCTACCCTAACTTCCTCTCTCAATCCATCAATAACTGTCCTAACTAACTCCTCACCTCCCCTTTTATTTCTATTTACACGTGTAAACAGTCCCCATCTCTCTTTTCTAATTACGTGTTGTCCGTAACATTGACCTTTTCTTCTGCAAGCCCAAGATCCAAAAAATATTGCTTGGCCCAGCACACAATAACCAATGAGTTATTAAAATTAAATCCAAGTCTAGTGGAAGTTTAACAGCAATAGCTTCACATCATATATCCAGAATGTGAATATTCTTGCCAAAATAGAGCTATCATGTTAATTATACATACTTATAAATACAGCTTACTCATGCCAAATACACACGGCCAGTGATTCAAATTTTGTTTCATAATGATGGAAAGGGAAGATTGCTATTGCATTAATGACATTTCATTTACAAAAAGTTACCTGTTCATTTAGAACAGAATCCAACTGCCATCCCTGATCATATGCAGAACCCTGTAGAAATAATTGTTACGAAAATACAGATGAAGTACAGATTCCAACATAAATAAAAAAAGGGTGTTGTTTTTCTCCTGTTTGTTGGATAAAACAACATTTTCCTATAGACTCAAACTTCAAGTGGGACCCAGCACTTAAGAAATTTAAAAAATAAAAATAAACTCAACAAAAATTTCGATGAGTCTATAGTAGGAGAGTTCAATTTTCCTGTTGCATAAGAATTGATTTTCCCATAAAAAAAATACCCATACATGTTCAAAAATAAGTATGCCTTAGAGTAATATATATACAAATTGATGATTACCAAAATCTTTGCCTTCTTCTTCTTCTTTGTTTTAATGTATGTTTCTGCACAGTCATAAGATAACTGCTTTTCAAAATCTGTTACTGACTCCACCTCCATACTTTTCTGGATCAAGGGTCCAACATGTGAAGTACTCTGGTCATCGTGAAAGGAATTTGTATCTCCGCTCGAAGCATCTGTCTTGGCTTGTGCTTGTAGTGTCCCGGTGTTGACTGTGAAAGGACTTACAACTCTATGTCTAGTTGTTGTACGCATGCGTTTTGTTGGTATTGACCCAACATTTATGCTAGCAGGCCTTTTTTCAAATAGCATGGATGGTCGAGTTCCAGAACAAGGAGAATAAAACTTCAAGTTTTTATGTTTCTTCAGCACAGATTTTGATGATTTGCTACAGTCACTAGGCAAGTAATAAGCGCTGGTTTCTCCTTCTTCCTCGTCATATGTATTCTCTTCAGACCCAAACTCTACATTTCAATTTATAAAAAGAAAATTGTAACAGGTTCCAGACTAACCAACAATGCACTCAAAAATCCGAACATAAGTAGTCTCAATGGTACCTGCTGCAGTATCATATACAGATGTTTCAAGTTCCTCTTGAATGCTACTTCCAGTTTTCTGAAAAAATTTAGTTCATTGTCACAAATAAATTAAAATAAAAGATAATAGAAACAGGTTCACATTCAAATTTCAACCAATAAGACTAAAACCTCATTCCCGAAACAGCTATACCATCCAGGAGGATATAAAAGACAGTAAATGGAGTATCTTTGATCATAAAGTTACCTCGTACTGTAGGAAATGAAATTCAACAGATTTTCTGTATGTTTCCATCCCGGAATGAGGAACTTCATAGAAAAGGCTTTCCTATAATTTTGAAATGACATGTGAAATAGTTATTTGCTTACATCGATTATAATATATTCACAACAAAAGTACTTCACAAAAATCATCTATTAAATCATAAATTAGATTAAAAGTTCACATCCAATGGACTTCAAAAACAATATAGGATTTAGCTAACATCATGTCACAAATGAACATGTGACACACACACACATGGTAACTTAAAAATAAATATTTTAACCAGAATCAAACAGTAACTTGTCTCATACTTCATTCAGATGCTCCTCCCATGACATGTCCACAGTGCCTGAGTCAAATATCTTGTCAGGTGTTGCTGGTGCTTCTGCTTGGGAGGAAATTCCATGAGATCTACTATCCTTTAAAAACCTTAAAGCATACGCATGAACTTTCAGTGCTGTGTGTTTTATGGGATTTTGTCCCTCCAAAAATTTGCTTGTGTCCTGACCAAAACCACCAGCATTCAAGTATCAATAACAAAATAGGTAAAAACAATGGTGTACCTTAAGTAGCACCATTTGACTTCCAAGTTAATGATTTCCTGACAGCAACTAATTAAACAGGTTAAAAAAAAGAAGAAACCATATGAGTGAAAACCTAGCAAAACATTGACCAAATTCATATATTAGGTTCCTTTTGTAGATAGAGTAAAAAAGGACAACGAAAATAACCTGCATCACATTGCTATTTCTTCTTTGGTCCCCAGAAGCTTCATTTGCATCAACTTTCCCAGATTCAACAACACAGCTAATGTCAGGCTCGTCATTGTCTAGACGAAGCTCAGCTGAATCCCAAAACTGCATGACAGCCTTTGCAATCCTGTGAGCCAAAATTTTTACCCCCTTATGTTTGTCTAGTTTTTCAAATCTTAACCGACAATTAAAAGCTGCCCGATGACTCAATTGTGCAGCAGCAGTTATCTTCCAAAGACGCTCCTATAAATACATTTTTGGGGAAAAAAAGCATTTTAAGAGTCAAGTATAGAAATTCAATTAAGGTTTGGTAACTTCCCAGCTTTTAAAAGAAAAAGATTTGTGCAGAAGGTATGGGGGAGCACAATATCATTAAAAGGTTTAAAAGATAAAACCTGTGCAAAATCATTTGCCAGCCATGCCATTTCCTCAAGGACAAAACCCCAGTGTGCCTTTATGTGGTTCCATGTGGGTAATGTGCGAATAGATAACTCCAAAATTCTCTTCCGCTTGGCCTGTTTAGTGTATTATGGTGTCAGACCTTAAAAGTTTACCGAACAAACATCCAAAATTTGACCAAAAATGTACACATTAATCACTACAACTGGAAATAGAAAATGGAGACCTCTATAATTCGAGCTTCTTCCAAAATAGAATCTTCATGAGCTCTGTCTGCTAACTTCATATGGTGCGCAGGACATGGTTGACAGTCAGAGGTCGCATTCGTAACCTTTACAGCCGAAGCAGTCTCAGGAGGTTCTAAAATTGACACATCCACAGGAACCTGATGTCTTTCACAGCTGTTTTCCTTGACAGAATTGGAATGATCCAACAAGACAGTATATTTATCAGCTTTTGATATGGTACTGTCATTTTGATGCACTCCCTCGATATTTGACATGCAAGAGCTGTTAAGATTGATATCTTCCTCGGCTTTGACAATATCACCACTACCAGAATGATTTTGATAACCAGCATCATGTTCATTGCTAACAGTAGTACCATTTGCACTTATGGTCTTACTCCTATCTTTCACAACTTCACAACCAGCAAAGTTTAGTTTCTTCTCTAATGCAAATGTTTGCTCCATAGTATTTCCATTAGCATCAACCTTCTTTGTATTAGTACATATATCACTATCATTATTTACATCTCTACCTAAACTAGTTTGTGTGCGGGAGGGCTCTGAATAGAAATTCTTCAAGCCCAATACAGCAATGCTATTTTGGCATACATTTGGTACACTTTTCCTGTCTACTTCTACGTTGTCAAACCCATTTGGCTGGCCATAATATGTTCCATTTTCGGGTTTTATAGTAACTACATGAGGTGGAGGCTCATGATTGACTGGAGCTACAGGCTCCCTTACTTCAACTACATTAGCTTCTCCAAAAGCCATGAGAACTGGGTTTTGTACAATTTCATGTTGAGAACGTAAAGTTTCATGACTTTCATTTAAGTTTCGATTCAGGATAATGTCCAATTTATCTTCGGGAACACTAGCACTGCCACTAGTGGATTGATGATCTCGGATACCAACCAATTCATTATTCAATGTATTAGTAGACAGATTCTTAGTAACAATATCACCATTTAAACTAGTAGGCTTTGGCTTAGAAACAGAAGGTATATTATGGTCCTTTTGGTTATTTGTTTCAGAGATTAACCCCATCCCTTCCCTTGAAGCTCCCCGAGGACCATGATTTGGTCTGGATCTGTTCCTTCGCGTATATGGCCGGAAAATAGCAGAATCTTCAGTCTCCTTAGCATTTTGACTTCCATCAATTTGAGAAGATTGTTCTGATGGAGCAATAGCTTTCCTTGTATTTGAATGCAGGCGCCTTTTTTCACTTTCAGGCAACTCATTTTCACCATCAAAAAGTAGGAGATTATCAGCAGTATTAGGTTCATTAACCGAAGGAGCCCCTGGTCTAGCACTACTGTCAACCGAGTCACCATGAGGGGAGGCAGTCAATGCAAAACTATCTTTTCTTTCACTGAGATCATGTTAAGAGAGAAAGGACAGGAGAGAGAAGCAATCGAGAATCATTAAGAAAATTAATACACAAAAAAGATAATCATGGACAGTAGCACACATACATGTGAGTAACACAAGGGGAAATCAAGATATGAAAAGCCAACCTGGTCACAAACTGCTCGTGATACTGATCAGCGAGTGAAGTAGACTGAACACTAGCTGAAACAGCATTCCCAGACTTAAAGTCTAGAGGATTCCCACCCTGCACTTACAAAGTACATCTGACCATCATTTACATTAAAGTATTGTGGGATATAAAGTGAAAAAGATCAAGACTTTCATACTTTTTCAAGAAATTCTAGTTCTCTTCTTCTTTCTTCACGAACATCATACTCCTCTCTGCTATCAATATGCAATAGTAAAGCATAAGAATGGATTGGCAGTGAAAAACATAATTAAACATATAATGCAACCTCATGAAGGGTTTTCCCATCACCTAAGCTCTGCTTGAGCTTTCTCAATTGCTGCCCGTTGCGGAGAGATCTTCAGACCTATACCAACTCCACTGTCAACCACTCCTCCCATGGAATCAACCTCAGCATTTACAATGACAGCAGATTCTGAGATATATCCATGCATTCCCAACCCCTAATATCTAAGACCTTCACTTCCCATCCATTAATGAATCTGCCAAATTTGTGAAGAAAAAAGGGCAAAGAAGGCATAAAATACAAAACAAATCCTAATTATATTAAAAAAAATCATTGAAATATTCAGAAACAAAGACTTCCCATTAGTCAAACATTAGAATGTTAGTATTTTAACACTATTTGACAGCAATACACAACGTAAACCGACATGAACTGAAAAGAATTGTTCCGAACAGGATTTTGACCTAGGCCCAAAGGCAAGGAAGCATGCAGTTAAGGGACTAGCAACCTCAGCCTCACCAATTAGTTAATGCATATTTCTGTAGAAACTTTAGAGAATAAGTTATAAAGGATCACAATCCTTGATATCCTCTCCTGATCAGTTGTCAAGGGATAGAAGAATCTCTCTAAATCCCATATTGACAATCAATTACTTTCTAAGCAAGCATCTCTCCACTGTATAAAAGGGACTAGGCCCTCAGGTACTAGCTCAAGTGTCCAAGTGCCTTTGCAATTACACCCTCACCGCTCACAACAGCCACACCCTGAGCCTCTAGCAACCATCATCAGTCTTGCCCAAGGCCAGGTAACTTCCAACCCCAAATCTTGGCAGAACATAAATTTACAAGAAAGTTGCTCTTTAAAAAGTTTGAAATAGGTGACCTGCTTTTCATTAGGTTTTAGTTCACTATCTATTAAAGTGGACTAGACTTTACTGAAGGAAAAACCATTTAATTAGGATGTCAAAAGGACCAATGGTCGTGACATTCCTTGTTGGCTATATATAAAAAGGGGAAGGATGTAGAACTCTATAGACCTAAGTTATGCAATTATTATGTATCAGGAAGGAAGAAAATCATGGCATGTTTATATTTTGAAATGCAAGCTAGTGTATTTCCGCAGTTGAATGAAACAAAAAATCAAGATGATTGTTGAGATATATAGTCCCACATTGGTTGTATGTGCAACTAATGTGGCCTTTATAAAGCCTTGGGCACTCCCACCCTTTGAGCTAGCTTTTGGGGTGGTGTATCCCAAGGTTCTTTACATGGTATCAGAGCCTCGCCGTCCCCCACTTTCTCTTGTGGACTCTCTTAGCACAGGTAGGTTGGGCCTGTTGCATCATCCACTCTTCAAGCCTAATGGGCTTTCGTGTGAGGGGGCGTGTTGAGATATATAGTCCCACATTGGTTGTATGAGCAACTAATGTGGCCTTTATAAGGCCTTGGGCACTCCCACCCTTTGAGCTAGCTTTTGAGGTGGTGTATCCCAAGGTTCTTTTACAATGATCATAAGCCAGAAGATAACATCATTATATTTAAAGCAAGGGTATCAGATAGCAATTCAAATCTTTAATTGCCAAACTAATTTTGAATTGTGAATCGTATATCATATTGAATCGTAAGATTCAGAAAGACAACAAAAAATAGCTTGAAATATACAACTTAAATTATGTATAATGCTCAATATAATAATTTTTACTATGAACTACAAAATGATAAAACAACTTAAGCACTATCACAAAACAAAATGTTAATCATAACTGAGTCACATAACGTGACTGCATATATGTTTAAGAAGGAAAAAAACAGAACAATGATAAAGCCAAATGTGGTAAATATAGAGCGAGCGAGTGTTGTGCAAAGCCTCTATTTCTAAAAAATGATACATATCGATGGAAGAGCCAATGGAATAATCAAATAAGGTGCATTCCATAGCACTCCTTTAGTTTCTTTACATTTAATATTAAAAGATTATTTGGCTTTCCAATTTCTTTTACTAGTCAATAAAAAAAAGCAGAAAAGGAAAAAAAAAATTAATGAATTGTTGAATCGTGCAAATCATATCGGTGATACGAAACCACACCAAGTCATGCATGTATATACAATTCAAAGCCATTTTTGATTGTTCATATAATCCAAATAGCTGGATTGCCAAATTGTATTGAATCGTGCAATTTGAATATTGAATCATGCAAATCTAACAACTATGGTTTAAAAGTAAGAACAACATATACAGTCCTATAGACAAAAGGAACATTTATAGACTAGGAAGCACCACAGAGGGGGACAGAAAATATCATCATGACCTGTCCACTGCTGACTAGGATAAGAATTAAATTCTCTCCATCATGCCCCACCCATTGCTGACTAGGATAACTTCTTGATGAAATAAGGATTCGGGAATCTTGGGAGAGAATATTTTTCAGTTTTCAAGTATTCTAATTATATAGAGGGTAGGGCTGTATTGGTGTCAGGCAGATTATTGGATATTGGCTTATTTTGGGAGAGGCCAGAGTATGGGAATTTTATTTATCTTTACAGTTTGTTTTACTTTTCCCCATATTTCATTTCCATTTCCGTGTATTTCTGTTTTATTGTAAGAACTTCAGTTCCAGTAATAAAATTACCCACATTCATTCCATTTCCTTTCTTTGTATTAATTGTTTGAACTGAAATTCCATCAAAGTCCTATAGACAAGACGCACATCCAAAATAATGTCCAAGTTGAAAGCACAAAGGCAACAAGCAAATGCATAAGCAGATAGAAGTAAGATGCCAGCTTCTAGCAATAAGCAAAGAAGTATGGTAGTTAATACTAAAGTACTATTCCCTATACTTAAAAATATATATATTGGGAAACTATTGCATTCATGAAGGTTGCCGCCAATAATTTTTTTTATTTTTTTTTCCGTCAAGTTAACCCACATCACGAACCAAACTTTTATGGTTCAAATTACTAGCCTGCCACTCAAAAGATACGCATTCTATTTAGTTTTCCAATATGGGTACACAAATCCCCTGCATTTAATAGCAAATTAATGCCTAGCACCCATAATCATATAAACCTGAATGCATTTCCAACACAATGCACAACACAGTCGCAACGAGACAACCATCCAGCACAATTCGCCCCACAAAGTGAAGACCTAACAACACCAATTTCCACGAATTCCCCCAATTTACACGATTCTAGGGTTTCCATAGGAATAGACGAAAATGCCAAAAACACAACAATTAAGGCAAGAGAAACACCTTATTTCACAAAAGGGTCGCGGAAATGGAAGGTAGGGCACAACATGAGACCCCAAAGAGGCCAATTCAACTCGAAATTATTCTGTCCTAGGGTTTTGGAAAAGGGGGACTTTGTTCACGAATTGGCCCTGGAACCTAACATGTAGCAGCAAATGTCAGCGACGGAAGCAATTCTGAGTGTTGTTGAGGAATCCAAGATCACCAATTTGGGTTATAGTGGTGGTGATTTTGCTCGTCTCTATACGCGCACGTTGGTTGTTCTTCGTGCGTGTGGGCGTGCAGAGGACTATGCGAGTTGTGGGCTAAGCATGAAGACGACGACGTAAAAGGGGCTTTTGAGAATTTAGAATTCCATTTTAGGGCCTTCTATTTAGTGTATTTTTCATTTTCAAATAGTTCAATGAGTTATTTATTGTTTTGTGTTTGAGATACCTTACATTGATTTTGGGATGATGATAGCTAGGGTAAAAGTGGGCTAGGTTGGACCAAACTTTTTCAAATCTAAGTTTACGTCAGAAAATTTCAATTTGGCCTGACCCAAGCCTAGTATGAGTCGAGCTGTTAGTCTGGTTTGGCTTGACTCGTTTATAAAAAAAAATAAATGGCCTGGCCTAGCCTGTTGGTCTGTTAATTTTTAACTTTCAAGCAGAACCATGAATCAACTTTGTAAAATACTCAGATTCTATTATTAAACCAAAAATCATAATTTCAACGTCCAAACAGAATCATGAATCACAACAAAACTCATACAATCTGCATTTAAGTCACTTTCAAAAGCAAAATGTTCAAACTAAATAACATATATTTCGTCATATCCAACAAACAAATACATACTATGTAAATTAAAATAACTACATGAATCCAATAAATACATCATGATGCTTGTAGTAAGTATAACCTCTCCCAAAAACTTTTTAATATATTCATATACACAATCTAACATGCTAAGATGTTGGTTCCTCCTATATAAGAAATAAATTCATATTTATATTAAAATATAATCGGATATAATTAAGTTATAAATAATTGCAATTGATTAAATCTATATCTTTTCTTTTTTCTTCGAGGCATACTTATTTTATTTTATTTTATTTAAAATAAATAGTATAATATAGGCCGGCCTGTAGCTTATAGGCCAGGCCTTGTGAAAGTGGGCCTCCGGCATTTTTATTAAGCAAGCTTTTTCAAGGCCCAAACCCGACCTATTTTACGAAATATACTAGGTTAGAACTGGCCTGACATAGGCCGAGCCGTAGGCCTCTGTAGGTCGGCCCGACCCTGTTTCACCCCTAATGATAGCCAAAGGTTTTTCTTTTCTTTCTTTTTTTCTTTTTTTTTCTTTTTTTTTTTTTAAGATTTCTTTAAATCCAAAGGAAACAACAGTATCATTAAATTTAAGGTACCATTGTCGTGAAGCTTGTTTAAGTCCGTATATTGACTTCTTAAGTTTGCACACCATGTGCTCTTTACCATTTTCTATGAACCCTATTGGTTGGTCCATGTACACATCTTCATCTAAATTTCCATTTGGAAAGACAATTTTCACATTCATCTGGTGTAACTCTAGATCATAATGAGCCACCAATGCCATAATGATTCTTAAAGAATCCTTCTTTGAAACTGGTGAAAAAGTTTCTTTATAGTCAATGTTATCTTTCTAAGTGAATTCCTTTGCAACTAGCCTGGCCTTGTAACGTTCTAAGTTACCATGAGAGTCACGTTTGGTCTTAAAGATCTATTTACAACCAACTCTCTTGCACCCTTCTGGTAATTTAACAAGATCCCAAACCTTGTTCTGTTCCATAGATTTCAACTCATCTTTCATAGCATTTAACCACTTATCACCATTTTCACCATTCATGGTTTGTGAAAATGTTACTAGATCATCCTAAATACTCATGTCAAATTCAGACTCTTGTAGATATACCACATAATCATTAGAAATAGCAGATCTCCTTTCTCTTTGAGATTTTCTTAATGCTATTTGTTGTGGTTCTTCTATTATGGGTTCATTCGGTTCATCAACAATGATTTCTTCATGAGCGGTGGGATCATTAATTCGTCTTTCATCATTATTGATTGGTTCAATAACATGAGGAACAACGACTTTGCTATAGCTACAAGTCAATGGAACTTGTATTCTCACTTCATGAATATCCATTTTACATGGTGTTTCACTCCCACTAACTTCACCATTCTCAATGAACCTTGCATTTCCAGATTCAATAATACTTGTAGTACGATAAGGACGGTAAAATCTATACCCTTTCGATTTTTCTGGATAACCAATGAAATAACCACTGATTGTTCTTGCATCCAGTTTTTTTTCTTGCGGATTGTAGTATCTAATCTCTGTCTGACAACCCCAAACATGCAGGTGTCTTATACTAGGTTTCCTACCAGTCCAAAGTTCAAAAGGAGTCTTTGGAACTGACTTACTAGGAACCCTATTCAATACGTACATGGCAGTTTTTAGAGCATAAGTCCACAATGAAACAGGTAAAGAAGAATTATTTAACATACTCCTAACCATATCCTGTAAAGTCCTATTACGCCTTTCTGATACACCATTTTGTTGCGGTGTACCGAGCATTGGGTATTGAGCACAAATACCACGCTTTTCCAGAAATTTAGCAAATGGGCCCGGATGTTGTCCTCTTTCATCGTACCTTCCATAATATTCACCACCCCTATCAGACCTGACAATCTTCACCTTTCTGTCTAATTGTCTTTCAACTTCATTAATATAAATCTCCAAAGCATTTGCAGCTTGAGACTTATCGTGCAGCAAATAGACATAACCATAACGTGAATAATCATCAATGAAAGTGATAAAATATTTTTTCTTTATTGAAGACATTAACATCAAACGGACCACATACATCAGTGTGTATAATTTCAAGAACCTGAGTGCTTCTTGTGGCTCTTTTCTTTATGTGTTTTGTTTGTTTTCCTTTAATATAATCCACACAAACAATTAAATCAGTAAAGTCTAAATCCGGAAGGATTTCATTATTTACCAATTTTTTCATCCTTTCTTTGGAAATATGTCCCAAAGGTTTATGCCACAAGTAAGCGGAACACTCATTAATTAAGGCTCGTTTAGTACCAACATTATGATGCAGAATCATAAGCGTTTCAGCATAAAGATTATCAAGACATAATTTATATAATCCATCGCATAAAGTACCATTACTGATCAAATGATTGTGTTTGTACAAACTGAAACTACCACTACCAAATTTAAAAGAGTATCCAACAACATCAAGTTTGGAAATTGAAACTAAATTTCTAGATATACTAGGGACATAAATAGTTTCACAAAAGTCCAAATGATATCCACTGTCGAGAATTAAACGGTACGTCCCAACAGCTTCCACCGGGACTTTCACTCTATTGCCCATAAAGACAAACTTTTCATTTGGCCTTGTGGATTTTAGAAGAAGAGACCTCATTCACTTTAAGGGGTCCTCCTCTTCCTCCTTTCTTCTCATGCTTCTTACCTTTATACTTCTCAGCTTCTTGATGCTTTACATAATTGACAGAATGAGCTCCATGATTCTTAATTCTGGTTTCCTCCTGAACTATCACACTGTACAATTCATGCACATTCCATTTGTCTTTCATGGTATTATAGTTCATTTGGAAAGGTCCATACTCAGACGGTAATGAGTTCAATACGAACTGCACCAGGAAGTTCTCATCCACATCCATTCCCAATGATTTTAATTGTGCCGCAATGCTTGTCATTTCAATAACATGCTCATGCATAGTACGCGAACCATCAAACTTCATGGTGGTCAGTGTACTCATAAGTGTCCCAGCAAGAGACTTATTAGCGGTTTGGGAGCGCTCTTCCACAAGTTTCATCATTTCAATGACACTTTCAGTTTGTCATTTACAAGGAATAACATTTGAACATTATTGCTTTGAGTCATACATGTCACATACTAACATACTTCACAGATTCAACTATACTAACTTCAATGCATATCAATGTTCGTCTTTGGGTATCCATTAACATACAACATTAACTGTAATGATGCTATATAAATTTCACATAATTTGGCAATGATGCATACCCCTATCATAATTATTTGTCATCTTTGGATGTCCAAATGTGAGGAAATATGCCAACAATACCAACATCCATGTTCATTTTATAAAACAAATAATCAACCTTTGGGTTGATCCCTAACTGTTGTATAATAATGAACTTCAATATACCACAACCAGAATAATTATATCATACTATTCATAGCATCACAATCATGGTAATTGAAATAGAATCATAATGTTTGAAATTAGAATAACTCTTCAAGATTTGGCCACTTTGGTGACTAACAAATCTACCATAATTAATTCCAAAACTTTGTCCAACTTTCATATGTATCAATGTCCTTTCATGTTTTCCCAATAATTCATAAAATGGAATAAACATATGACAATGACACACTTTCCCAGTACAAAGACCAGAGAAATGGTGCAGGTTCGCGCCGTGGTTCAATGCACAATATATAGACTAATATAACCTGGCTTTGTTGAATATCGGCCTAGGCCGCTCTACCTTCTTCATCTCGGTCATGGCTACCTCCTTCCAAATTTGGGACCTAGGTACATTCAATGGGGCATACTTCTCGTATTTTCCTATCCGGAATCTGTTATCCGAGTTTCTAACCCGAAAATCTGATTGTCTTTTATTCCTAAGTCGTTTATTCTCTCTCGGACTGGACTCTTCCTTCTTGGACTTCGACCTCTATTCTCCTTGCTTGGAGCATTTGCAATCTCCATTTGTTTAAGCTTTTAATACTTCTTTGACCTGGCTCTAAACTCTTCAAACGTTCTAACCGAGTTCTTGTAAATTGATTTCGCCAGTCGACATAAACTATCCAGCCCGGTTACAATTAAATGCATATGGATAATTTTTTGTAGCCCTGGAACCTATAGGGATGTATCCTTGAAATGATTCAAGTACTTTTGGAGCGTCTTGCTCAGTTATTGTCTAATTTTTCTAAGTACGAACTCAGACTTCGGGTGCTTCTTGCTTGTAGCAAAATTCAGCAAGAATTTATCTCCAAATTCTTCAAAAGATCCAATTGAATTTGCCATCAAGGTTGAAAACCATGTCTGCACTGCTCCCGTCAGAGTTGTTGCAAATATCTCGGATATGATTGGCTTATCAATTCTCCTTATGTACATATCTGTATCGAATGTGTCTATGTGGACCTGAGGATCCTGGCTTTCATCGTATTTTGGCTAATGTGCTAAGTCAAAATCCTCTAGGAATGACACATTCATAATCTTATATGTGAAAGGCCTATTGTTGTACTACCCCTACGGTACTTTCTTCTATAAGTGCTAGCTTTACTGCGTCCCTAAACCCGAACATCCAGATTTTGATCAGCTTTACCTCAGTTCTGCACCATATTTCTTGCTCTTTCAGCATTTTGATCTCTGCCATCATTCATATTTCGGCCTTGATCACCAACACCCCAGCCGCTATTTATATCTCTGCGATCATTCTTAGCATTGTTATTAGCACTTCCATTATGATGAACTTCTCTATTCCTTTCTTTTCTTCTATGTTCTTCACCTCAGATTTAGCCTTCAACACACTTTGGGTTCCTCTATTGCAGGTAACGCGCTTCATCTCTTGCATCCTTCGAGCGCCTTCCTGTCTTTGGAGATTATTATGGTTTTCCATTTCTTCCATCCGCCATAAGAAATTGCATTGGGGGTAGTTTGTGCAAGGCAGGTATCTGCATCCGTAGCTAGGGGTTGGTGAGGTGCTGGCTGACCTAGAGGATTGGTGCTGGTGTCGGGATGGAAGCTATATCCGAGACGTCATCACTAACGCGTATTGCATCATAATCAGGCGCAACATCACGCTAAGGCTGATTAGAAGGTTGATCCACCTTCATCAAAATAGGATTTGCCTGTGGCAGCAAAAGCGGTAGCAAATGTCTACTAATTCTAGTATTCACCATATTTGGTCGTGGGAATAGGAATTTACCAAATTCCCCACAGACGACACCAATGTTCTATCCTAAGAATAGAGATGTCTAGTCAAGAGACTAGTGGATTAATCTTGGATCTAGATGCTCTCACAGATATTTATGGATTCGATATCATTGAGTGTAGCAAATCATTGTGCACTAATAATAAAAGCGTTAGCCAAATGGATGGTGTGTGTGCAAAATGACAACATATATAACAGTAGAGAGAGAAAGTTCATATTGTAAGCTTTACCTCTTATTTATAGGATTTACCCATGAATAGTGAAATTTTGGACCTTTGATGCCTCCTCTGAAAGCCCATGTCTTGGTTCATTGTTGTCGTATTAGGATTAGTATCTTTGATTGATACTTTTCTTATGTGATATTAGTTTCCTCTTTCTATTGCCCATTATTGAGCTTTATATAATGTGGGCCTTTTATATGCGTCCAACAAGTATAGTTTAAGCATCCATGACTACATTAAAATATGGCTAATTTATCACCCAACCATAGGACATTTAGCTCATACTTGAAAGAAAAGAAACACAAAAGAATGAAGAAAGTAACATGGAAACACAAATAAAGATATTGATAGAAGCGATGTTAAAGCAATGCTCCTATAGGTACTCCACATGCCATAACTCTCCATTATATCTGAGCTCATGGAAAAGTGTTGAGGTCAACTACATCCAATGATTTCTTTATTGGACCTAGAGTCACCCTTTGATCAGTTGGATTTAGGGCCGGCAAAAGATCAGTTGATGGATTGGCCCGCCCCGTCCATGAACAGGGTGCCTTTGTCTTTATTTATTGAGATGACCCACCAGCCCGCCACATACCCGCCCCGCCAAACCCACCAGCTCGTCGGGCTCGACCCGCCACCATGAATTCTAATCATGAATTATCTTTAAGCCCTTAATTTTTTTTAGGTTACCCAATTATTTTGTAACTTCGTGCCTAACATCTTGCATGCAAGTGGCTTTTTCGCATTGTTGTGAACTTTACAACACTTTGTTACTTGTTTTGATATTCTGTTTTACTTTGATATGATTTTAATTTTTATTATTATTTATGGATTGAAAGATGCATATTTATATGTAGATTATTAAACACTGATCTTCTTGGTTTCATAAGCACATTAGGATTTTATGCAGATTTTTATATGTTTTTATGCAAAAAAAAATATGTGTTTTTATGCAGAATTTAATTTTTTGTATTTTATTTTTATATTTTTTATTTTAGGCGGGCTGGCCCGTAGCCCGCCAACCCACCCATAAAACGGGTCGGGTTGGTCAATTCAACCCATTTTGTGAAAACGGGCCGGGGCGGGCTAGCCCATTTTAGGCGGGCCAGTGGCGGGCTGGGGCGGGCTGGCCCGTATTGCCAGCCCTAGTTGGATTCCTCTCAATAAGATCAGTTGATGCATTCCTCATCAATGAATTAAAGTGTGCCTTTGCTTCTTTATTTATTGAGATGACTGACTTGGGTGCCACATAATTATTTGAATTTAAATCCCGCCTAGAACAACCATGAATTCTAATCATGAATTATCTTTAAGCTCAATTTTTTTTATCTTAATTACTGGAGATAAGGATTCATTGAGATGAATGTTTATCTTTTCATATCCTCAGAGCCTTCTTATCCTTTATACCATGATGTAACATCTTATCTTCTTTTTGAAATTGAACTTTATTGCTTATCTTATTCGTTCTCCTGCAGCATCATCAAAATGCAATGTTTCATTAGTCACCATAGTGCTATATAAATGTTGAGTTTTATAATTCTTATGTTAAATAAGAGTTGAAATCTTATGTTCTCGAGATAAAAAGCATGTGGGATCCATGTGTTAGAAAAAATTATATGTAGGACCCATATCAGCACAGAAATCGAAGATTGTGTAGGAAAATTTGAATTCTCATGTTGAATGAGAATTATAAAACCCATAAATGTTACAACATTAATTGGCCTGCATCAGAAACTCATAGTCAGCTAAATGCTCTAGCTCCAAAATCAAGTCCAATACAGATTTTAGCATTCAAATCACACAAAGATAAGATTCATTCAATTATATTATACTTATAAAGGAATTATATGGAACATTAGACACCGAGCAATCAATTATAAGCTCAAAATTAATTCTCTTTAACAACAGTAAAAAAGACAAAAAAGTTATATTTAATCAAAAATTTAAAATTTAAAATATACCACATTCAATAGTAGAGGAAGAAATGTGTATTATATAATATAACAAAGTGATCGATAAATAGTGTATGTACATCATTCTTCATGCTTAAATTAAGTCAATAACAATTATCCTATTTCTTCCACCTTTTTTTTTTCTTTTTTCTAATGCAAATAATTTGACCTATAATCACTGCCCCTACAAAAATTATATTACGTGGACGTATATATATATAGTCAATCTTCTTAGGGCTATAATTGGAGGAATATTACATATATCAAAATATTTTAAATGATGAGCATTTTGGACAAGTGCTTAAGTAAATGTAAAATAGCTTCACAACAAATTTAAAAAATAAAATAAAAAAGTTAACTTTATGTTTACTCTTCTATTGTCCTTTGCTAAAATCATAATAGCCAAAACTTTTATACCTACAAGCAGTTTAATTCAGAAGATTCTTCTCAATAAATATTAGGTTTCTCATCCACCGCTAGAAGTCAAAATGTTCAATGCTTAGTGGAATAGCCCATTGACTCTAATCTTTAGAAAATGACACCTTAACAAGATCTTACTAATTCATAGAATAAATCGGATCATAACGAAATTAATTCATTATACACTTATGCAATCAGTGAACTAAATTTCCACTTATCCCTCCACCTCAACCTTAAACCATAGCAATATAAAGAAACCATGCCCCATAACATTTAAAGCCATAATCTTCTATGGTTCCCACACGCTTTCCTTAAGTTAGTGAAAATCTAATTTCTCACGCAAAGCCAAATTTAATTTGATTCAATTCCGATCTAAGTAATCAAAAGTTCTATAAATTGGAGTAATTTGGAGCCAATTCTTTTCATGCAAAAAACAAAGTAATTAAAACAATTGAAGAGTAATTCATATACTATTATGGGGAAAACCACCACTGCTTCGGTGCTTTTAGTTCTCATTGCGATGGCAATTCTGAGTGGTGCTGAGGCTGCTGGGAGAGGTCTCTCAGAGAAGGATGATCACTTGAACAAGCCCTTGGCTTATGCTTGGCCACAATATTTTGGTTTTCCTCCGTCGCTATTTTGTGTCTTCCACCCTTTTACTTGTAAAATTTGTACGTTTTACCCTTTTTTTTGTCCACACAAAACCACTAAAACTTACCTTGGTAGTCCACCCAATGCCCCAACTATTCCATGAATTTCAGAGATGGAGCCTATGTGTTATGTATAGATATCACTTTGTGTTAAAAGTGATATCAAAATAGTTAAATAAATTTCATGGCTTCAACTGCTTAGTGTGTGCGCCCTAGCTGCTTTGGTATGCCTAGTCTTGCATATCTATATTATATCGTGTGGTATGTATTTATATTGTGCTTTATGGTTATGTTCTGCTTGAAATTAAATAAAACATGTGTTTCTGTGAGATTAAGGGATTGTGTCTTGAAGCATCACAATATATAGCATGTTTTTTTTTTTTTTAAAGCGAATTTATCTTTAGTTATTTTTTTTTGGAAACTTATCCTAATTACCTCTTTGAGACGAATCAGAATCCCCCGGTATCCCCACAGGTTCGACTCTTTGAGCCGCCTATGGGACTAATCCAGAGTTCGGGTGCGAGTCCAAAGATTACGGTACTTATACCCCTCCCCATATGGTGTTGGTGAGATTCGAACCGAAATCCTCTCCCACCACTCAGTCCCCATGTTACCAACTGAGCCACCACACTTGGTTATCTTTAGTTACTTTATCTCTACATTCTCCACCAATTAGAGAAAGAAACACGAAATGGAAAAATTAAAGCAAGGTTCGCTAAAATTTGCTAACATGTGGTTAATTTCCACCAAGAAATGAGCTCATCCTAGAAAATCACTCATTTTGTTCTAAGAAAAAGAACCGCATAAATAGCAAAGTTTCGATCACTAACTTTCACGTCAAGCCAAATCTCGTCATGTAAGTTCTAAGTAATCTATAATTGCACCTGAAATAATATTAACTATGTGGTTGAACTCACCGTATTCTGTTTGAATGAGAATGACAAGTGTATATGTTCCCATCTAGGAGGAAGATGCATCTAATTGGCTATATTTCTTTAAAAAAAAAAAAAAATTGTAAATTAATGCACTTCTTTTAATAGCTTTGGGTTAAAATGTAGGTGAAGGACAAAGCTTTGCTCATCCCCGGGTTTTTTTTATTCACGTGGTGCAACATTCATTCCTTTTAAACAAACTGTTAGAATTTCAAATTTAATTGCCACAGTGGAGTGATTATACAAAGTATTAGTTTTTTTTGGCAAATTCGTGAATGCAAATTATATATATAACTCGCACAAACAATTGATCAAACTGGGATTTCAAATTTAATTGCCAAGAAAACCAAATTCGTGAATGCAAATTATATATAAATAAAAATAACCAAACTATGTATCTCCAAAAAAAAAAAATAACCAATCTATCAAGAATTAGAACAGTAATTAAATTTACTTTATGTATAAATTTTCTTAATTTCTATTTATATTTTGACAAGTTTTATTTTTATAAACCAATCACAATCTCTATGTTAGTTTCACTTGATCATTAATAAAAGTAAAATGAAACCAAGTTGCAAGCTTTTCAAAATCAAATAGTGGTAGCTCATCCAGCTTCATTTGTTTTTGGTCTGCCATAATCAAGTTTTGAGGCTGACTTCCTGAATGTATGAGTCATTGGCCAGGTAGCAAAAACATACATTGATTGGGTCAAATAAATCCATAATTTTGCAAAATCTTAAAACAACAATAACTCTATGCTTCCAACAGTGTTGGTTTGTCTATCTTATGAATGATTCTTATTAAGTCTGAACTTAAGACTTCTACTAAAATACCGAAACCTACTACATCCACTGAATTGTGCATAAAAATATCAAATAATTGATAATATATTGATGTTTGAATTTTATAAAATCTGACATATGAAATTAATGTAACAGTTGCTTATATTTAAACATAAAAGATTAATATGCATCAGTTATAGTTTAATAGTTAACTTGATCCATATAATTTTTGTTGTTGGATAATGTATGTAGATTTTACAAAGCCTAAGCTTCCGGTAAAATAGAAAATTATTTAAATAGAAAGAAAAAAAAAGGATGATATGTCATTTTGGTATTGGGTTGTTTTGGGAATGATATATATATATATATATATATATATATATATATATATATATATATATATTTGAATACAATAGGGGCATTAGGTTTGAACCTTTGACTTTATGCAAATTATCTAAAATATAATCCTTAACATTAGACCAATCATACCAATCCTAATGGCTAATATTTTTATCATTTCAAGCTGAATTAAAAAATTTAACTAGGAAAAAAAGTAAAAAAAATAATATTATATTCAAAATTACTCCAGTAATTTTATTAAAATAATCAATGTTACTTAATCATATTATACTTTACGGATGTTACAAAATTATTCACATCCCGTTCGTTGTTATCAAAATGAACCGGACTGACCGTTCTGACCAGGAAACAGACCATGATTTGGTTTGATTCAGTCGGCGGATCCATTGTGTCAAACACATACTTTGTTGATGGAAGGCAACAACACAACGGATTTGCATCTTTTCATATATAAAAATATATCAGTTATTTGATTACAATCATTCGTTGATAATGAAATAAGAGAGAAAAAATATATGATTTTTAAATGAGTAATTATGATCACATAATATGACCACATAATCACTTTTTATATGAGAGGATACAAATCCACAACATTATCACTAACTACAATAATCTGTCCCAATTTAATAACATTGATCCCTTAATCTTCCTCTTCCCGTTGTCTCGCTTTAATTTATTTATTTTTATTTAATCCAATCAACAATCCATTTTGAAGTTTACACACATTTGGAACAATGATCAAAATATCATTGTTTGGCAAATATTTTATCTAAATGTCACATGAATAGTATTTTTTATCAGACTGTCACGTGACATAATTGGCTATGACTGATAGCAGATTTCATCACATATGATTTCATGACATGTGACCATATTGCATACCAAATTCGTTATCACTAGTAGCGAACTTCATCTAGATCAGCTTTTTTCTGAGAAAATATGCCACGTGTCACGAAATTATTGACGAACGTAATTCGCTATCAGTCATAACGAAGTGACAGTGTAATAAAAAATATTACTCATTTGATATTTAGATAAAAAAATTACCAAACGATAACATTTTCGTCGATGTTCCACGCAAATTTTTTTATTTTCACGACAACTATAGTCAACGACATTGTTTTCCAACCACATGCATTAATTCAATATTCATGGCCCACCATTCCGTGTGGCTACCTATTCATAGTCCATCTTTGTCACATTATATTGGAAGATTAGTGGCCATACATAATCGTTTCAAAATGTCAAGGATTAAATTATTTTCGTTTTCTCCTCTTGCCAAAGTGTTTAAGCTTATGAATCCGAAACATATCTATATTTTAAGAAGGTTGATTTTCGTTTTCTCTCTTTTTTTCTAGATGAATCCGGTACATATGTCCACTGTTAGCAAACCAATGAGCACACTAAAAAAAAAATTATTGGTTTGGTTGAAACTCTAAGATACAATAGAAAAGATCAAATCAATTTTATGTATCTATTAGCATGCTGAATTTAGTTTACGCAAGAATTCTCCTTTTCTCCTACGACCTAAGAGAAGGACATAAAATCAAGCAACATATTACAATACCCTCTCTGCCTATTTATTTTGTTTGACTACCCTATTGAATTTGCACATGAAAAATTGTATGGAGGAGAAATTGATTTACACTGATATAAGAATAAAAATTCTTACAAGTTAATTTTACTTGCATCTAATATTTTTTATTTTTTAAAATGAGAATTCACATTAACGGTTAGATACAATTAAAATTAACTATGGAAGCAAGAATATTTCTATTATTATATTATCCCTACTCAAATAGAAATAAGAGAACTCTACCTGTATGCTTAGCACCCCATTTCCGTCACAAAAGATATGCACTCACCGCTAAAGCAAAAGTTCCAACTGACCCTGTAGTGACCATGATTAATTTCGTGTCCTCTTCCCTTTGTCCCTCGTGTAACTGTTTGTTATTCAGCACATTAGAATAGAAGCAAAAACAAGTTAAACAACTTTGTTCCCTGCCTAGTTGGATATGTTGGATCCGTGGCCTATGATGAACCCGGCCCATATTAATGGATGGCTTAATCTGTTATTTATAAGAGATACTTAGATGCTGAGCCGTCATATATGTAAAAAAATATATAAAGAAGAAAAAGAAAATGAAAGAAAAACGTGTATCAGAAAAGTGCAAGTCGGAGACGAAGATTTTTTGAAGAAGAAACCCAGCGCCATCGCTAAAGAGGAAGAAACTCACTGCCATCGCTAAAGAGGAAGAAACTCATCGCCATCGCTGAAGAAGAAGAACACTCTATAGAGTATGATTCCCTATCCCCTTTACAGAGAGAAACTCTTATGTGAGACAGTTGTAAGTAAATACATCCTTTAAAGGGTGAAGTCCTCTGGTTATTTAGCCAGTGTGTAATCTCATTATTCATAGTGGATGTTTTTCTGGACTTGATCCCGTGATTTTTACTCTTCACATCGAAGAGATTTTTCATGTTAAAATTGTTGGTGTTCTCTTCCTCTTCATCTCTATTTTATTTTTGATTTGCTATTACTGCTCACCAACGCTTTCGCAAGCTAACCTATGAAGGTCGGGCAAATTGAATCTGAGGCCAAGCTAAGAATTGTCGGGCTCCAAGATACACTAGTGGTATCAGAGCTCTTAGATCAAGGGCTCTGTGAGGTCAGAGATTGAGGGTGTCATAGTGCATGATGGTGACATGTTCTAGCTCACTGTGGAAACTACTCATATTGGAAACACATGATGGAGGATCATTTTTATTGCAAGGATTTAGGGCTTGTTTGATGTGATGTATAAAGCCTGAAAGTATAAGCTTATACTATATGTTATGACATTCTTAATTGTTTGGTGTGACCATCATATAATATAAGCTTATACAACATAACCACTTTGTAATGCCTTGTCGACCGTCGGTTTGTTAACTCACATATGGTACTTAAAGCGCAGAATAATTAAATTCTAAAGCGGAAAACTTAACTTTTAATTACATTATTTTTCTACATAACTAAATTTCCAATTTAGCTTAAATTGTACAGTCCCATACCTGTACATAATTCTTACCTCTTTATTTTGTGACCATAATTAACAGTCAATGCTTATCTGAATATGATAACTAGTACCATCCCAGATAGAATCTAACGTATAGCTGTAAATTGGACTAATCCAGGGACTGAATCCCTCTAACTTAACATGTTCCTAAAATACAGAAAAGTTCAACCAATTAATATGTCCTGAATATGGCTCAGTGCCAATACAATTTTAACTACTTAACTTGACAACATACACACAATCGTGTCATAGATCCATAATTATACATTGATAGCACATGCCTCTTAAAATGATAATCAACTATAAATATGCATTATTAGGTACGTCATGCACTTCAAAATATGTCTATACAGACATCCAAAATAACTAAATGTTCACTCCTATTAAGTTCTTTATCCTCTCTGCACTGGTCCCTTGCCTTTTGAAAGCTCTCTTGCTACTGATATACCTGTAATTTAAATTACAATCCTATGATGGGATGAGAAATGAATCCCAACAAGACTCTGGGTTTATGGAGCAGTCTCTACCCAAGAGTTCACTTCCTGTAAGGAATGTTAAGTAACATAACATACATCATATAGCTCAAATCACATCACCCATACAAACCAAATATCTATTGTCATAAAATATGCACCCAGTACACTAAGATCACACGTGCACCCCGTACACTCTCTGTCTACATCTCAAATATATCCTATCACATCATATCACAATCTATCATCTCACATCATTTCATAATCTATCATCTCCCATCATATCTCGGCTCACCAAAAGACGAAATTGGCTATTATATTTGGGACCCTGTCAACAGGAAGGTTGTGAGGAGCCGAGATGTAATGCTCTTGACTATAGAGGACATACAGAAGCCCAAGGTTCGAATTATTGTTCGTCATGAAAACCTAGTCTCCCCTGTCCGAGCTGAAGAAGGGGGAGAATCCAATCAACACACTAAGGAGGGTGAACAACAGGAAGAGCCACCAATTGAATTGACACAGATTCATAACATCTGGAAGTCTGAGGTGAAATAGAAGAAGCAGGTTTCGATGAACAACCACAAACTTGGCATTCTGTCCGAATTAGATGCCCTTCCACTAAATATCCTGTAGATGAGTACACAGTCGTTGCAGAAGAAGAGCCTCAGAGTTATGAAGAGGCAGTGACCAGTGCTGAAAAATAAGAGTAGGAGAAAGCCATGCAAGATGAGATTAAATCTTTGTATGAGAATCACGCCTTTGATTTAGTCGAGCTACCAAAAGGAAGACATGTGTTGGGTCCTCTTGCAGTCTATCGAGGAAAACACATTCGTTCACAAGATTATGATGTTTGGTCCATTTTACAATCAGTAAGTGAAAACACATTTGTTCCTTAGAATGAAGGTCACTTTGCGCAAGTGCACACATCAAGTAATAAAGGGAACTGTTTAAGTCCCAGATTATCGTTCCCACGAAGAAATTATTGTTAACTAATATTTTAAGTTGTGTTAAAGAATAAAAAGAATAAGTTAACAGTATTGAGTTGTCCGTGTTGACATTCCCAAGTATTCCAAGGGTGTTTCCTTGTGACAAATGGTTCTGTTTAACTTCAAACAATTCCTCACATTGTTATATACTCAAGTCCTTCCTAATATAATGAGGAACGATAGATCATAGGAATAAATGGTTGACTTGAGGTATGGTGTGGTGTGAAATCAAATAAAATGCAGAAAATTAAAATGAGCTTTAGCAAAGAATAACACAGTGGTTTGTTAAACAAGACTATAAATTGAAAAAAAAAAAACACAATGTACATATGTGTTTTGTGAAGGAAAAGAAAAAATAGAAAAAAATCATATTCAGTAGTGTGGAAAAATCTCTACTAATCAAAGATCGATGCTAAAGCTAGAATGCATAAAAATAAATAAATTCTGAAGGTTCATAAGTCACAATTGATTTTGTATAGTTCACAAAACAATATCATTTCCCATAGGAGTCCATTCAGCACTAAGGATTTATTTTGAATTGACTAAAATATAAACCAGATATATATACTACTAATATTATGAAATCAAATTACTTGATCACAAAGAATTAATGTTAACAATAAAACTATTGATCCCATACATTACCTACCTTGGATCTCACTGAGAGTTACATTGTTGTTCGAGTTACATTGACTTTTTTGATTGGAATTTACACTTGGAAAATTTTGCTTTTGGACAAATGCAACTAACCCTGGTGGAGGAAGATGTGTAATCTCACTAATGAGCATCAAAACTACAGTGGATATAGTTGGTCTTTCTCTTGTAAGTTCTTGCACACAAAGAAGTCCTATGTGTATGCACCTCAACATACTACTTTCGAGTAATGGATCCCATATCTCTGTATCTATTAAAGATACTGTATTTCCTTCGTTCCATAGTTTCCATGCCTAGAAAAAACAACAAAACATTACTATTAAGAATAATAATGAGAAAAATAACTGAAAACTTTAGTAAATTTTGCACACAAAAGACATAATTCGCTACACAGTGTAATGAATTACGCGTGGTATTTTGGCAAAATTTACTGTTGTAGTCTGATAATTTTTTTATCCAAAGATGATCAAGAGAGACATGAGACATGTAGACTTACAAATCCTACAAGGCTAAGCGATTGCTCATTGTTATAGAAGCTAGTGTTTCTTCTTCCACTAACAATCTCTAGCAATAAAACCCCAAAGCTATAGACATCTGATTTCTCTGAGAAGAGACCCTCCATTGCATATTCAGGGGGCATATAACCACTGCAATTATAGCACATAATACAAGTAACTATTAAACCACTCAATATTCTAAGATAGATAATGTACAATAGGAAAGGAGTACTTACTAAGTTCCAACAACTCTTTTTGTGTTTTCTGCATCATCTTCACCACCCCTAAAAATTCTCGCTAAACCAAAATCTGATATCTTTGGATTCATCTCAGCATCTAGTAAGATGTTGCTTGCCTTAAGATCTCTATGAATAATTCTTAGTCTTGAATCTCTGTGAAGATAAAGTATACCTCGAGCTATTCCTTCAATTATATTGAAGCGCTTCCTCCAATTTAGAACTTTCCTTTGGAGTGGATCTAAAGAATAAACAAATACATGAAAGCTATGACAAAATTGGATGCTTTTAGAACGTTGAATAGAAAATAATCATACATTTTTCAATAACAAATGTAGCATTGTCCAAGAAGCTTGATTGGTAAAAACAATAAAAAGTTATATTTAAAACTTCTTTTTCCTTAAAACTTTGTTCCATCAAAATAAAATCAACAGCTCTTAAATGGCATCGAATGAAAGCCGATACTTTGAATTTGATCTAACATTAAAAGTAATGGTATGAAAAAGAAGCTTGTAAATATAATTTGCTTTTTATTTATAAACATATATAAAAGTGTGTGGGGTTGATATTTTCTCTCTCCGTCTTTTCTTCATATGATCTCACTTGGGTTATATGTGTATAAAAAAAATATTAATTATATATATATATATATATATATATATATATATATATATATATTTATAAAGTGACCAATGTTACGACCAATTATCTCACCGTTAGATTGGTAGTAACGATTCGACGGTCCTCGTTTAATTCCTAAATATCCCCTATTTTTGCTGCTCTCTCTCCCCCCCTTCTCTCTCTGTTCTCTTCTCTCTATAACCATACACTCTGCCACCGCTCGTTTATCCCATATTCTCTCTCACTTAATGCAGTGGCAACGACGGAATTGATTAGTCCTGGTGTAATTTTATTTGATACACATTGTCCCATATATATATATATATAAAGCTAAAAGTTTTGAATTAAGAATATGTAGAGGCAAGAACTAACCAAAGATAAATGCATCCAAACTTTTATTTGGCATGAACTCATAAACCAGCATTTGTTCGTCTCGTTCAACACAACAACCGAGAATTCTTACAAGATTGCGATGTTGAAGTTTAGAAATCACCAAAACTTCATTCATGAATTCTTCTATTCCTTGTCCAGAAGCTTTCGAGAGTCTTTTCACAGCAATTTCTTGGCCATCTTCCAATTGTCCCTAAAATAGTGAAAATATTTAATACTGATTTGTACTATAATAATTTTTTTTTTTTTTGAAGACATTCCTGAGATAAAGTTACCTTGTATACTGGACCAAAACCTCCCTTTCCAAGCATATTAGCTAAGTGAAAATTGTTTGTAGCAGTTGCAAGCTTTTCAAAATCAAATAGTGGCAGCTCTTCCAGCTTCATTTGTTTCTGGTCACCGATAATCAAGTTTTGAGGCTGACTTCCTGAATGTATTATTGGTCATTGGTTAGCAAAAACATATATTGTTTGGGATCAAATAAATAAATCCAGAATTTAAAAAATAAAAATCTTAAAACAACAGTAAGTCTATGTTTCCAACAATGTTGTTTTGTCTCTCTTAAGCATTGGTCCTAAATAAGTCTGAACTTAGACTCTACTAAAATACAGAAACCTCCTACAGTTATCATCCCCTGAATTCTATATAAAAATATCAAATAATTGATAATATATTGATGTTTGAATATTATAAAATTTGTCATAATTTAAACATCAGTTGCTTATATTTAAACATAAGAGATTAATATGCATCCGTTATAGTTTAATAGTTAAGTTGATCCAAATAATTTTTGTTGTTGGAATTGTATGTAAATTTTACAGAGCCTAAGTTTGCTGTAAAATGTGGTAAAATATTTAAATAAAAAGAAAAAAACTAGAATAGGTCATTTTCATATTGGGTTTGTTCCGGGAATGACACTTTTATTATTTCAAGTTACATTAAAAAATTTAACTAGGAAAAAACCCATATTATATTTTATAGATGTTACCAAATTAATTATCCCCTTCACTATTATCAGAACGGACTTGATCAGCTAACCAGTGACTATGGATTGATCCTGTTCAATTAGCGAATCCGTTGTGCACTCAACCGGTAGGAAATAGGATATAAATGGGACAGGCCGATCTACAGAGACTTACGGCCTAGTTTATATTTTACCAGACTTAGCCTATTATAAATAGTAAAATAGAATAAACCTAGGCTTTTAAAAATATTTATTTAGAAAATAAGCCAGAGACTTTTTTGTATATGTCTGACCTATATGCCAGCTTATATCATATTCTTTTTTTAAAATATAATAAATAAAATTATTATTTTAATAATTTTGAATAATAAAATAATATTCTTTTAATTATTCTTTTAAATGTTGAATATTTAATAGGTTTAAACAGGCTAACAGGCCAAGACTTTTATTTTTTAAATATAAGTCAGACCATACTTATAATTTAGAGCCTACACAAGTTAATATGCTAGACCATTTCTAATACTTTTCACACAGACCTGGCTTACTTAAGTCAAAGCCCAGCCCAGGCCAACCCATTTACACCCTTATACAACAACATTTACCACTAGACAAGGACTTTACTATTAAAAAAAGTTATTATTATATTTATTAAGTAGTTATATAAAAATCCGGTTTAACTATTGCACTAATGACTCATTAATTGACTCAATGCCAAACCACCTATTCAAACTTAATTACACTGATCCCCATTATCTTCATCTTCATCTTCCCCCACTTTGCCTTTAATATATTTTTTTTTTATATTTCATTTTAATCCAACAATATCCGTCCATTTGTGAGGTTTATGCACATTTATCATTTTCATGGAAAAAATTACAACCAACATGATGACAACTAGTCAACGTCTTAGTTTCCGAAGCACATGCAATAATTCAATATTCACGGGGCAAACCATTTCATGTGGCTACCCATTCATAATCCATCTTTGTCGCATTATATTGGAAGATTAGTGGCAATACTGCCAATACATATTCGTTTCAAAATGTCAAGGAATTAATTATTTTCGTTGTCTTCTCTTGGCAAAGTGCTTAACCATTAAGTTCAAAGAATTTCTTCCTCTACTTTTTTATTGCTAAGGATCCGAAACATATCTTTAAGAATGTTGATTTTTGTTTTCTCCATTTTTTCTCTACATGAATCGGGTACATCATGTCTACTATTAGCAATTAAAAAAACTGTTGGTTTGATTGAGACTCTAAGATGCAATCCTAATATATAGAAGAGATCAAATCAATTATATGTATCTATTTGCATGATGCACATCTAAAATGTTGAATTTGGTTTAAGCATGAATTTTCCTTTTCTCCTCCTACGGCCTAAGAGAATGAAATCAATTATCAAGTAACACATTACAATACCCTCCCTACCTATTTATTTTGTTCGACTACCCTATTGAATTTGCACAATAAAAATGTGTGGAGAGGGATCAACTTACAATTCACACTTATTACAATACACTTATTATTATTTATTTTTTTGAAACTGATCCTAATTACCTCTTTGTGGCGAATCAGAACCCTTCAGTATCCCCACGGGTTCGACTCTTTGAGCCGCCTATGGAACTAATCCAGAGTTCGGGTGCGAGTACAAAGATTACGGTACTTATGCCCCTTCTCATATGGTGTTGGTGGGATTCGAACCGAGGTCCTCTCCCACCACTCAGTCCCCATGCTACCAACTGAGCCACCATAGTTGGGTCAATACACTTATTTATTGGTTTTACTTGAATGAATACTTTTGGGAAATAGAAATATCCTTTTAAATTACACAAGCTTGTGTCCTTTTAGGTAAATTACATAAAGTATGACCGGTCATACTTTGTATAAATCACTAAAATGACACTAAACCCAATACTTTTAATGTTTTTTGCAAATGAGAATTCACTTGAACATTTAGATGCAAGTAGAGTAATAGGTGCAAAAATTGTTATTGTTACTAGTATGTGTTTTCCCTCCTGAAATGTGAATGTCCTTGAATTTACGTGTGAAATTGATAATAAGGCAACATTACCTGTATGCTTAGGAGTCCATTTCCGCCACAAAAGATATGCACACACTGCTAAAGCAAAAGCTCCAATTGACCCTATAATGGCCATGATTAATGTCTTGTGTCCTCTTTCCTTTTTCCCTCCTGTAACTGTTTATCATTCAGCACATCAGAATAGAAGCAAAAGCAAGTTAAACAACTTTGGTCCCTACCTTATTGGAAAACATGTCAAAATAAAGATTCATAAAAGGAAAAGTAAGAAAAACATACCAAGTTCAGATTGTGGCACACGAATGAAGAGATCAACTCCTCCATATGGAAATTTCTGCAAGTCAATTAAGTCTCTACTCCAATACATGCAGCCTATATAAGAATCATATGCATAAGCCAAGCAAGAGCAATTTGCTAAGCAATCTGATCCACATTTATCTATGTTACCATCTGATCTCTCTGCAAAGTCAGGAACTTTCATATTATGAAACACCAAAAACCCATCTTTTTGTACTTCACTTCCATTGTTCAACTTGTGACACTGAAGTGGTGCAGTTCTCACACACCCACTAGTCCAAATTTTCCCATTCCATTCCTCTGAATTCCGAGGCTCAAACCCTTGAAAACAGCTGCAAATTGGTGAGTTTAGAGGTTCACAATTTCCAAATGGCCCACAAGTGCCATAAAAATCACACTTATTTTGATCTACCTCAAGAGTCAGAATTTCCTTCTTGTTGAAAAACCTTACATATTTCAGTGTGCCATGTGGAGTCAAGGAGAGGATTCCAAAGGTAGAAGGGTCTCCATAACTGTAAGTTAGATAAACAGTTCCATCATCATCATGATCTAAACGCCACCCATTTAGATACTCAGTTAACATCCTTGGTGAACCAATGAAGACCCTTCCATTCCATGGACCAGTTCTCCAATATGGGCGAGTTTTATTGAACCAAAAAAACACTTCTGGAGCATCCAAGCGTTCAAGGCTACCAGTGAAGTACCCTGTAGAAGGATCAGAATTGCTTTTCCATGATATATACTCTATTTTCTTACCTGTAACTCTGTTTGTAGCAATTTTCATCTGTGGCACTGCCTCACCTGCTGGATGTGTGAAACTGTCCCATATTGTTACTCCATTTGTATCATCTCGAAGAACCAGATTTCCAGAATCTTCAAGTTGAGCACTTGAATTGGTAGCATTACTTGTCAAATTTGTTGACCATATGACAAGATTTTTCCCATTCAATACTACAAGATTGCCATCCTTTTGAATTTTGACAACACCAGAAGAATCTTCAAGGGGTTGATCTCTATTAGCTATCCATATAATGTAGGATTCAGAGATATACCAGATTGCTAGATAGCGATTTGTTGAGTTTTCAGGGCTGAAGAATCCTAGCTTGAAGTCAGTGTTGTTTGAGGTTATTGTCTCATGGTCTCTGATGGATCTGGTTGATGTAATAGTATCGTTCATCAAGCTCAAGCCCAAAAAAAAGCTGGAAAATATGAGCAAAGTAATCAATAAGTAATTAGTATGACTTAGAAAACCCATAAATCTAATGAATTGGTTGTCGCAGAAATGTGGATATCTTAGTGTGGTTTTGATGATATTCTCTCTGTCAGTCTGTCTTCTTGAGGATTAATACTCGCACTACTTTGGGTTTGATGGGGTTCATCCCATGTTCCCACCAAAATTAATGTTGTTGGTGTTGAATTTTATAACTAAAAGCATATTGTGGGGGGTTTTGACTTAAGAACCGTAAATTTTAAAAAAATCCACCTGTTTAGTTTGTTAGATCTATCGGACTAATGCACAAACACGCGTTTCAGGTGGTTACACATTTAGTGCCGCACTTGACACAGATCTGAACACGTCTGTACCAAGTACGTGTCTAAACACGTCCGTACCAGGTGCGCGTTTCTGAATGTGACGCGACTATACCACAGAATGTGTGCCTCAATATGATGCATCTTGATATTGTGCTTGTCAGACTTGTCAGCAATGCGCACCTAGTACAGACGTGTTCAGACACGTACCTGGTACAGACGTATACCTGATACAGACATGTTCATATTTGTCAGAAACGCGCATGTGTCAAGTGCGCGATTAAATGTGTAATCATCTGAAATGCGTCTTCTTACATTAATCTGGTCAAATGTTTGGTCAACAAAGTGAATGTTTTTAAAATTTGCATTTTTTTTGGTAAAACTCCCATATTGTGACTTGGTAGTTGGTTATACAACTATCCATGACAATTTTATAACTAGTTGCAGCTCGTACTTTCTCTCCTTTTACCTCCTCAACTGTTACCGCCTGCCACCTCAGTATTAAGTGAGTCTTATGAGATTCATTTGAATACTGTGATGTATAATTACTTTAAAAATAGATTTATATAAATGTTTTTAACTATTAAATTTCATTTAATAAAATTAATTTTGTTGTGTTTAGATTGTTTTGAAAAATATTAAAATTTACCTTAAAATATATTTTGTTTATCTTGAAAACATTTCTAAACAATTTTTATTAAAAACCTAAAATTGATGGTTACAATATAAAATAATTTTGAAAACTTAAACAAATAACTATATATTTTTTTGTGTGATTGAATTCATTTAAAAAAATAGAAAGTCAACAAAAGACAGTCAATTATTAAGTCGGTAATGGTATGACTTAGCTTAGATCAATAATTTATTTGTGGAACTTTGGAATATTGCCTGTCATGTCAAGTCTTTGTCTTATTTGAGACGCAGCACTTTCTCAGTGGTGCACCTTGTTTTGTTTTTTCTGTGAAATCATTGGCTTAGCTGAGTTTCAACATTCATGCTATGAATACTTTTTCTGCTATCCGTTACATGGAGTTTTGGTTCCCGTTTTGGAATGGTAAGATGTGGGCCATTTGACCTTGGTACTATTGTATGTGTAATGTATGACCAAAATAATTCGTGGATCAAAAGTTTTGCCAATATAATGCATTATAACGCAATTGGAAAACTGACGCTTAAGGACATGATAGGATGCATGCCGCGTCCTGTATAATTTTTTGGCATGGTTATCAGTGTTCCTAAGACGTGATACCTTCCCTGCCACATCCAGTACAACTTTTGGATGCCGCGTTCTATGCAAAATTCAGAGAGAGGATTAAATATTTTCATCCATGATCTACCGTGCACTCTCAATTAATCTATAGCCGGTTCAAAGAATCAAAATTTATCGAAATATTGGAGAAAACTAACTCATCTCAAAAAAATAATTAAAATTGAGTTAACCTAAAAAAATGTAGAAAGACAGAACAAGAAAAAACTCCACCAATATAACCGTAAAACATAACCGATACATCAAGTTATGAATTTATCTCCACACAAAAAAAAAAGTTATCGACTCAGCATTTATTTTTTTCAACAAAAATTAAAGGGAAAAGTGTTTATCCTTTTAAATGACACAATTTATATCATTTCACTCTCACAAAGAAGTGGGACCCACACCTTTATTTTTTTTGTCAACTCTCTTCTCCTTTATCTATATATTTATCTCTCTTAAAATGACACAACTTTACATCATTTAAATCGAGACACACTTTACCCAAAATTAAATTCGATTCTCTTAAACCGAATTTCTCTTACTTTTTTTTTTTGTTTTGTTTCTGACCACAGTTTATATGAACATATCTCAATTTTTTTAGAAGTAAAAATCACATATTAACACAAAATAACCACTATTCAAAGTCAAAATAGAACTATTTATTTACTTTTTGATAAATTAAGGGTATGTATTTTAAAAGGAACTTAACTTGTATTATCAAGAAAGAAAAAAAAATGTATAAAAAAAAAAAGGAAAAAAAAACTCTATGAATTCGTTCATTCTTTTTTGAAGCATAATTGTTAATGATCTATTTATTACCCTAATTAATTACCTATCTTTTCTTTAAGAAATTATTCTGTAATTTTGATTTGTCTCCGTTTCAATTTTTAGTAACATACAGAAGCGACATGTAAGGTATCACGTCTTAGCCAAAAGCTGTACTGGACTTGGCAGGAAAGGTATCACGTTTGGACGTGACAGAAAAAGTATCACATCTTAGGAACATTGATAACCGTGCCAAAAAACTGTACAAGACGCGACATGCATCCTATCATGTCCTTAAGCGTCAGTTTCCTAAACGCATTGTAATGCATTATATTGATAAAACTTTTGACCCAGAAATTATTCTAGTGATACATTACACATACAACACTATCAAGGTCAAAAGTGCTAAGATGTGCCTTGGCCATCTCATCTTACGGCCTATTAAGGGTTGAAACCAATGTTATCACAATCCATCTGACCCAACTGATCATTTGACTTTATGTGCTTTCAAATTTGTTATTTAGACTCATTGTAATTATAAAAATGTATCATATAATCTCTTGTAGTTTCAAAGTATCACTTATATCCACTATCGTAATAAAAATATATCACTTAGACCGTTGTGATTATATATATATATATATATATATATATATATATATATATATATATATATATATATATATATATATATATATATATATATATAGGGTTTAACGGATGTAAAGTGACTGCACTTAAGGATTGGTGCAGTCATATAAAACTACGTCGTTTTATAATGTAAAAGCATTAAATAGGGGGAATAATAATCATACAAAGGTTGAAATAAATATAAAACATTAAATATGAGAAATCATAACATACAAAGTTGGAAATAAATATAATATTTTTTTCTACAATTAATTTTAAATGTGAACTTCCTTTATCCCACCCAAAATGACGTAGTTTTAAGGTGACTGTACCAATGCTTATATACAGTCACATTACAAATCATTTTGCCATATATATATATATAAGTATAATATTTCTCAAGCTGTTTGAGATATATTTATCTCCAGTTATTCTAAAATTATGTTATTTTATTTATTTATTTCTTTATATTAATTGACCTTTGAATGATTATGATTCTTTTTTTCTCTTTTCCTTTATCACCATTGATTCATCTTTGTACGGTTATGATTTAGTGGGCGGAGATAAAATTATCTCAAGGAACTTGAGAAACGGATAAGCCATATATATATATATATATATATATATATATATATATATATATATATATATATATATATGGGAAAAATGTTTCTGCAGTTAATGCAGATAAGTTATCTGCATTTATTCCCAAAACGACGTCGTTTTGATATTGAAATCTTAAAAAATTATAAATATAAAGACTATTATAACCCTGAAATAAATTAAAATTACAAAAACACCATGATTTCTGCCCAAAATGATGTCGTATTGGGCTTACTGCAGATAACTTATATGCAGTAACGGCAGAAAAAGAACCCCATGATTTATATACATCGTATTGGCTTACTGCAGATATATATATATATATATATATATATATATGATCATTTTACACTAGTGTAAGTTACACTTTCAATCTTATCCGTTGATTCCATTTATATCTAAAGACTCAAATTTTTTAGTAATGTGAGCCATTGGATACAAGTGGATCAATGATCAAGATTAATTGTAAAACTTCTAACTCTTTCATCAATGTAAAAATATCCTGCCTCATATATATATATATATATATATATATATATATATATATATATATATAGAGAGAGAGATCATTTGACTCTAGAGTAAGACTTAAAAGTCTTACTCCCCATCTTAGTCGTTGATTTCCATCGATTAAACGGTTATAGTTTAGGAAGTTATATTAATTAATTAATTATTAATTGTACTATAAATGACATCCGTTGATTTACGTCCATCAACGGCTGAGATGGTAAGTAAGACTTAAAAGTCTTACTCTACAGTCAAAAGAACCCTTTAGAAAATTATATTAATTAATTATTAATTACATCACAAATGACAACCATTTATTTCCATCCATCAACGGTTGAGATGAGGAGTAAGATTTCTAAGTCTTACTCTAGTGTCAAAAGAACACTCCTATATATATATATATATATATATATATATATATATATATATATATATATATATATATATATATATAAGTCAACTTACATTGGTGTAAGAATAATAAGTCTTACACAAAATCTTAACCGTTGATTTTCGTGAATCTAATGACTATAATTTATTGAGAATTAATAATTAATTAATAAGTGTTATTCAAAAAATTATAATCGTTAGACTTATGAAAATCAACGATTAAGATTTGGTGTAAAATTTATTATTTTTACATTGTGTAAAAAAAATTGACTTAAATAAACACAAGGTGAAAATGAAGTTTTTCCTATATTTTATAAGAGGAGGTTATATTTATAAATTTTTTATTTACAAACTCTTACAAATTATACTATACATTCCCGGAAGTATACTAGGTCACACTGTGTTTTCGGAAGTACATAATATATTTCGTAAAAATTTATAAAAAAATTCTGTAAACAAATCCTTCCACATTTTATAATACTTCAACACATAAACAGAGAACGCAATAATAGACTAAGGAGTTAATTTAGAAATTAGACAATAAATGTAAAAAAAATCTAGGACCATTCTAGCACTAAAAAGGAGCATGCATTATGTATATGGTCAAAATGGAATATGGTGAATAATTTTAAAATTTGGAAATTCAACCCGATTATCATAAAAAAAATGTTTAAAAAAAAAAGAAAGGAAAGAAAATTGCACTGAAACAACAGGTATTTTTAGTCAATTTGTAGATTTAAGCAGACTTAATCCATTTGTAATTATATTATTAAAGATAACCTTTTCTGGCTCCCCTTCCCTTTTTACTACCGACTCAGATTCGTCGCCTGTGCAAGACAGAACTGGATATAAACTAATAACTCAAATATTGCACTCCAGAAATCACTAGAAAAACAAAATTATAATGCAAATTTAGGGGTAAAATAGGCAAGTTAATTCAATTTTTAATAATGTTAAATGTGGACTTAGATAGAATAAAATTACATGGTGAAATTGACAAGAAAATAAATCATATGGATGTAAGTGATAATAATTATAAAATATCTTAAATATCGCAAAAATTCTATGAGAAAGTGCCCGTAACTAATTCATCTAGAAAAAACATTAGTATTGCAGTCTTCCACGAATTAAAAAAAATTACTATTTTGAAAAATAATATTATTTAGCTTCATCAATTTGTATGGGGTGGGTTCTTTACATTCTTATTATTGACTCACCATATATCACGCATTAAGAAATTTTCAAGGAAAAAAGTTATATGGAACCGAGCCAAAGTCGACATTCAGAATAGTTTATGAATTTAAAAAATAATTGTGAATTGTTGATTGTAGATTTGTAGTTGCTTGAAAGGAAAATAATATTTAGAAAAATCGCTTAGGTTTACAAAATATTTTATTTCAGAAAAAGACAACTCATACCGACGAAAACGAAGTCAATGTTGTAGAAGGGGTGCCTTGCTTTTCAACAAAGACGTTAAGCAAAAATATGATTTTCATTTTTGAATTTTTTTTTTTTTTTTGGAGAATATCTTTGAATTTATTGACCACGCAACTATTTTCCGATCGCAATCATTAAATTCCTACGCGCTTGCTTCTGACTATACTATAACTCATAGACCCGTAGATAGTAGTTGACTTGGATAGCATGACGCCGAAATTAATTTTGAAAAAACAATGTTCAGACGGCCATTTTATTGAAACAATATTTTTAAAAAATTTATTTTATACATGACCCATTTTTATTTTTTGTTTTTAAAAATGTTTCACATTTTGCGTAAATACCTCTCTTAGTTCCTAACAATTCACGATGTCTTCTTTAGTCCTCAGCAATAAAAAAGGTAATTTGTGGTCTTTGTAATTTGAAAAAAAAGGCTACATTAGTCATTTTGTTAGTTGGTATCCAACGAAGTTTGTAACTGTTGTAATTTTGGGAATGCTTTTCACAAACAATAAGAAGCTAACCGAAATAAACAGTAAAAGAGAAAACATAAAGAAAGATAACACCAGAATTTTACAGGTTCAGAAACTCAGTATTAGTGAGTTTCCTATGTCCTGGGGCCTAAAGAGGGTTAAACGCCCTATGAGAATGCTCTATATTCAAATCAAGTTCAGAATCAAAGTTTACAATATACAACTTCAACTATACAGAAATTATTCATGCGAAGAAACTAAAAACAGGTAACAAGACAGCAAGAAATACAATCTTGATAAACACACCAAGATTTACGGACAGAATCAAAGAAGTAAAGAGAACTTCTCAATCTTTGAGATACCAAGGAAATGTAGTTCCTTTTACAAGATCTTTAAGCTGAACAACACCAGCTTAACCGATCTTCCTCACAAGGTTGAGCTTCCAATCTTTGACTGTCAATCAGAAAAGTACACCGATCAATAGAACCGTCTTGTTGAGATGAACAAGTTTCTCCAAATCACCATAGATTGAATCTCAGTGTATCACTCATTATTCTCTAAATGAAAACACTCACAAACCGTAGCAGACCTTCTGTTCGAGAGAGTTCCTTTTGGATGGTAACCGATCAGAAAAAATATCACACTCGACACTGTGCGCACACTGAGGTTAAGTGCCTCATTTGCCTTCACAAAGTAAAACGACATCGTTTTACTTGTGTTGCAAATGGGCCTCAGCCTTTCAGATTGGCCCAGTACCAAAGCAAAGTTAACTGAGAAAAGTCCAACCAATAGCATAAAAAATAAGAATTCACATATCTATTTTTATGAAATATGCATAATAGTAACGATGCATACGTGGAATGTTAGTTTGGACAAAGGACGAAGTCGTTTTGAATATGACTTAATGTGTGTATTACAAGCAAACGTCATCGTTGAGCAACATTACGCATCCACAACCTTGGTCGTTACTGTTGTGACACACTCACTTTACTGCTTACATGCAAAAAATTCCAAGCTTACTCGTGAGCTACATTACTGGTGAACCTTGTGACTTGGGGTGGTTTCTGGGTCAAGATCGCGTATGCACTTGCAAGGACTTGGAAGTAGGCTGCTTTTTTGGTGGTAGTACAAGAATACGGTTGTGGGTGTTAACTCATTCCAAGAAGGTACGTGTTCTAAGACATTGTTTATTATATGTGATCCCCCTCACAATGGTTATGTAATTTATGTTGAATATGATCCTCCATGTGTCATCCCTACTAAAGTTAAGGTTAGGGTTTATAAAATACAATATTCACTAAACATTTTGCAAGATGGTAGTTATACACAAGCACGACATAATATCTAAAACTTTTTCAATGAATTATAACACAAGTACAAGTTCTATTAATATTGAAAAAATTCCTTGATTTACTATCCTATTCCTACCAATAATTGCCAGTTTAAAATATAAACAAAACAAACTCTTAACACTTATTGCTAACTACTTTTTCACACAACTTTTTTTACAAGGCAAGGATTTTCTTCTTCTACTACAGAACAAAACAATTATAATTACAAAGAACTTTGTGCTAACCTTTTAGAGAAAGAAAATTGTCAACAAATAAAAATAAAAAAATCCCACCAGCATATGATTTTTCTAAGATCAACCTGGCAAAAAGAAATGCATCTCTATGTTGAAGTCATTTCATCTTTTTTCGAATAACCTATTTTCAGTGGTGAAAATCAAAGGAAAAGGAAACTCGCAATTTAAAGGTTTATCAGTGGAATGAAAGTCGATATTGCAATGGTCAGGACTCTATTTTACGGACCATGTGATTGAGGCGATCTTCAAAAGAGCAAAAAAAAAAAAAAGATTTCTTATGTTCAATGAGAAATTTGTTGGAATTTATATATATATAAAAATAAATTGTGCAGACAATTTATTGGTTATGAATAAGAAGTTTGGTAATGAAAGGGTGTGTCTTTTCATCGACGAACGGATGTGTCGTTTCATCCGAACGGATGTGTCGTTTCATCCGAACAGACATGTTGTTTCATTCGAACGGACATGTTGTTTCATCCGAACGGACATGTTGTTTCATCCTTGAATGGGTGCCTTTTCGTGTTGAACGAATGTGTCTTTTCGTGTCCAACGGATGTGTTATTTCGTCGACGGAAAGGTGCCTTTTCAAACGTGACCGGTCAGTGTCTATAAATAGACACTGACACCTTCAGAAAATGGTACCACAATTTTTCTGCACTTAAACTCTGCCGGAATTTTTCTCCTTCCGGTTTGCATATTCCTGTTCATATTCCGGTGTGATTTCCTCTGGCATATTGTTGTGTTCGTTTGGGCTGTTGACTGGTAGTGCCGCCACTCTTCAGACGAAATCCGTTCTATCCTGGGAGACAAGTGTCCATCAACCTTAGGCATCAATGAGGGAGCAAATTGTCTTAAGGAGACACGTTCTGTGGGCTCGGATTTAATTTCTAACTCTGCATACATTTCATCATTCTGTATCAATTATCTGATTTCAAGTAAGTCTGTTCTTTTATTTTAATATTTATAATTGCATAGTGATAACTCTGATCATCTACCCCTTCTCTCAAATACATGGGTTCAAGGCAATAGTGATTTGATATCACCCTCTGTCTTTTTCAATAACAAAGCATTTTGAAAGAAGACTTTCATGGATAATTTTATTCGAAGACCCATTCATGCATTTTTTACTGTATTCGCGATGTGTTGCCTGAATACATTTCCATTAATTGAATAGTTTGTTCACGAATTTCGAAATCTGCATATGAACTCATCAGTTTGTTCATATTGGTTTCATTAAATAGAGTAATGATAACTTTTGTGTTGACTGCAATTGGTTAAGCATAATTGTTGATATTTGAAGTTAACTATTCTGGTTCGATAGTATCTATTTTCGTAAAAGTCGATACCTTTTACTTTTACTGCACATTAGACAACGATTCACAATTATGTATCAATCTATATTCCTATATATGGCTTTGGTATCCTTTGAATGCACGGTGCATGGAGAACTTTCCTTTTGAAAGAATGCATTGGTTTGCGGTCATGAATGCATCATCGGTCAAGAATGCATTTGTGAGTGATTCTTATGGCATGTATATTTTTATATGGGATTTGTAATACCCACCAAGTTTTCATGCTGTGCATTTCATCAAATGAAAGTAACTTTGAAAAATGTGAAACGTTGTCTTCAAGTATTAATTTATGCATATGATGAATTTTTATGCAGTGTCACATGATAAGTTATATGTGATGTTATATGTGAATTACATGATGCACTGTTACGACTTTTCGTGGGTTTTGAGATATATTATCATTTTTCAGAAAGAAAGAAAAAAAAAAACTTGCGCCAATATTGATTTTCAATATTTTCGGATTGATGTTTTGGTAACAGTAAGAGTGTACGTGATAGATCTTTGTTCACATTATATATATATAATATTGTTATCATTGCTTCCCGGTTATCGTGCGATGATTACGTTTGTCATATAGGTTTCCTATATAGCATTGCTACTGTGTCGCAAGTTTTTCAATATAAGTCTCGCTGAGAACTTAGTGTGTGTATATATATATATCAGAGGTTGAATCGATCATCAGAAGAAGAATTGGCAATCATCAATCCATATGGTCTTTTAATGACCATTACATATGTATATATATGATACAAGTAATGCATATATAGATAAAATGGCTTTATTCTAAAAGAATTGTTTCGTGAAAGACAACCATGATTTCTAGGAGGAGTTTTTTTTTAACTCTTATCTGCCTTTCTTGATTGTGTGCTTTTTTTGTATAATGAAGAGTTAAAAAGATAGAGACAGAGATAATTTTCTTAAAATATATACTTTTAAGCTAAAAATTGGGCTTTTGACCTTAGTAATCTCTTTCTTATAAAATTTGATCGGAATAATTTCTTAATCAAATATATTATTACAATAATGTATGACGATGCGACATTGAAGTGACCGCGTTAAAACGCATTACCTGTAGTACCGATTTATGTGTAGATCAACCTACTCATCAACAATTAAATCAGTGTCAGACAACACTTAAAAAAGTGAAAATTGAGTACACTGAGATGCGGCCCTGCTCCAATAATGTTTGACCAATCGTCAGCTCACACGGACGTGACATTGGCAGTACCGCGTCTGAATTCTTATAAAACCCCACCCATGTTGCTATCAACTCAAAATTTTCCCAATATTTAGCAAATTGTCTGAGAGTGAATTCAACATTCTCTCCTCTATTTTACATGTTGTCCGAGAGTGAGTTTTTGGGTTTCCACCAAGCATAGATGTGGTTCTTTAAGAAACGTGGTTGTAAACACTTGTTCTCTATCCAATCCGAAAGCTGATCCGTGTGAGAGGAAACTTATTTTTTTCATTTTTCCATTTTATAGTAAAGAGGTTAAAAATATATCATTAAGAGCCTAATAATATCATTAAGAAAATGTAAGGCCAATAACCTAAGATAAACAATAATATGAATATAAGTATGAATTTAAAATTTTTAAAACCCGTTATTCTTAGTAAAGAGTTAAAAAAGATTTACTTTTCTCAACATCAATTTTATTTACTGCAACATTTTAAAAATCCAAAAAAGTAACCATACGTAAAAATACTGTTCGAATTAATATTGGTCACTTACCTAAGATCTAAATAATATGATTAATAAAATCTTACTCCCTAAACCCTACACTAATAATATAAATATAGCATTACTAATATTTAAATCCAATAATCCAAAATTTAAACAAAATAAATATAGCACATAATTTTTTTGTAAAATTTCATTAATAAAATTTAAGGCTAATAATCTAAGGTTTTAATAAATCCTATAAAAAGTTAAATGTATAACATGATAATTTTTGGGTTAACCTACAATTTGATCAAATTATATAACAAATTTTTTAAATAATACTTAGTTGCAAGATGAGGTCAAAAACACCATGAAAAAGAAAGCACATGTGAGTATGGAGTTTTATCCTCAGATACAATGGAAAAAAGGTTGGGAACAATCTCACACACAAGGATTCTAGACAAAATGGAAAACAAAATTGTAAAATAAGCTCCCTCTCACACGGACCAGCTTTCGGACTGGATAGCAACATGATTGGGGTTTTATAAGAATTCAGTCTAAGATAGTAAAGGATTTAAGACAGACGCGGTACTGCCAATGTCACGTCCGAGTGAGAGTCAAATGCGGTTGGAGTAGGGCCGCGTCTCAGTGTACTCAATTTTCATCTTTTTTAGGTGTTGTTTGACACTGATTTCAATGTGGATGAGTGGGTTGATTTACGCATAAATCGGTACTATAGGTACCGCGTCTTAATGCGGTCACTTCAATGCCACATCGTCATGCATTATTTCGGTAATATATTTGATTAAGAAATTGTTCTGGTCAAATTTTATAAGAAAGAGATTACTAAGGTCAAAAGCCTCTAAATTTTTTTCTTATTACCAAATAACTTTTATCTTTTTTTTTTTAAGTTTTTTTTTTTTTAGCTTTAACTTATAAGTAGCTTCTAACTTAAAAAAAGAGAGGTTCTAAACAAACTCTATATCATTTCTCACATACTATTATAGAAAGAAAAAAAAATCATTTTTCACCGACAACACCAATATCCTATCTAGTGTATCGAACTTGATATGGTATTTGTGAATTAGGGTGTACATGGAGAAGCCTGTGCACAAATAATAGGTAGAGAGACAAAAGGAGTGTGTGCGCACCCGGTAACAGTTTTAAGGATCAGGAGTTCAGGAGAGCATACCTATGATATTTAACCCTTTATTTATAGCAAGATTTTTTTATTTTTTTATTTTTTAAATTTTTTTGAAAGTATCCTCGGCTGAAAACTAGTCATTTCGATGTATAGATATCAACTAAATGAGTTTTACCTCTATCAACAAAACTTTTTCCAAGCACACCTTCTGTTGATTAATAATAATGATAAATATTTGCTAGGTTTATTTTGCTTAAATAGGAAAAAAAATTAAAATATTATATTTTAATAAATAATTATGAATATATAGTTGTTTCGTAATGACATCTCATTTGATATATTTTATCTCTCACAAACACAGTTCAAATCTGCAATAATGTTTAAAAAATAATAAAATAATAAATAAAGATTTGATTTATGATTTAAATTAAAAATAATCAAAAAAAATAATTTTTAATATAAAAAATAAATAAATATTTATTTTTTGATTTAAATAAAAAAAATAAAAAAACTATTATTAATAAGGAAAACAAAATAAAGATTTGATTTATGATTTAACTCAAAAATCAATTGAAAAATCGGTATTGATAAATAAAATAAATGAATCCAGCCATAAAGACTCATAAAACAGAAAGATGTAACTTATGGTACTGTTTGATAAAAGTCATAAAAAGTTAAATTTTTTTTATTATATTTTTATATCTTACGATTCGATATTATTCACGATATGAAAAATCGGCCAAACGACACATGATACGTATTGCAATTCAATAACCTTGTACACTATTTTTTTTCAAACACTGGGTACAAGTATATATTTTAATATGACATTAAGTATTCTTATTTATAGATGAGATAATCCACTTTTGTGCTATCTTTATAGTACCATGGTTATAAATCTGAACTGTATTTGTGAGAGATATAATATATTAAATGAGATGTCATTACGTAGATCTCGAAAAGTTATGTGGAATCAAAAAAGAATTACCTGATTTGGATACCCGAGTCAAAAATTATGGTCTAAGTTTTATAATTAAACTGTTAATTTTTTGTGCCACGTATCAACACCGGGCGAGTCACGCCTAAATTAGACGTGAATGTTTGGGAGTCACTCCCAATTTAGCCGTGAATGGTCACACCCAATTTAGGCATGAATGGTCACACCCAATTTAATGGACAATATTGAAAGAAAGAAAAGATCTAAGCAGACTAAAGAATGCAAAAAGTCGGAAGGAAATGATGGACCTTAGAAGACTGCATCATCAAGAGATGAGGGAAATAAGTCAGCATCCAAGAAAAAAAAAATGCTCAAAATGTGAACTTCCAAATGAAGGGTTATGAATTTAGATGGGTTAAATAATATATGATATTATATACTACAAGGTATCTGAACAAATATTGGGGATGCATGGTGATGAAGGCAAAGAAGTCTGAATTATGGTAGGAATTTGTGTTTGGTAATTATATCAGCTTGGAGGTGACTTTGTGGGGAAGTGACTTCAATTTATATGGCAATGCTGATGTATATTTGTTCAATTTTGTGAATTCTTTATGCATGAGATTAGTTTGTTCTAACATAGGAAGAGATTAAGTTTTAGGTACGTCTAAGGTTCCTGGCAAAATATTCAGTATTTGCTTTGGAGTTGTTGGCTTGTGGCCGATCCTTGTTATTTAGGTGAGAAAATGCTTTTCAATTCACTTTTTTTTTCTTCAATCTAATTAGAATTGTTTTCAGATGTTTCATATGATCAAAAGATTATTTTGATTATGCATAGAACTATAGAAGGTATCTTTTTTTTTTGTTGAATTTTATTTGGGTTTATTGATAGTTGCCAATTTATTTGGGATAAGGTTTGAGGTCAACATTGGTAGAAGATGTAATTATTTTGCCAATATTGTATTTAACTGGCCCTTTTAAAAACAAGATTTTTAATAATAATTTTGTCAAAATAATTATTAAATTCTTGAGTTAACATGAAATTTTTGTCACTGTAAATATGAGGTTTTGCATTTTAGGGATAGAGTAAATTTTTGGGACGATTATCAAAATACGACCTTCTATTATGATGTTAATTTAAAAATATTCCTCAGTCCAAACTCCATATCCATATCCTCATTTTTTCCAGACCTACTGACTCAAGTACCAGGATTATGCTATTATGATATTTATGTGGAACCAATGCACTCCACGAAAAGATCATAAAGGTTCAACGATTTTGAAGATAATAAACAAGCATGAAAGGAAGGCTTCAAGTTGCAACAATAAAAAAGAAGCAAACATCCAACGATCATGAAGTCCTTCAAGAGAAGAATCTAAGTCCAAGAATTATCAAGTAATATACTTTAGGACTTAAAATTAATTGTGAGGGTAACTGACTTCTTGCATAAATGAGCTCAAATGTATTTTTGCTAAAATACATGCATTAAATTACCATTTGATTACGCAGAGGATTTATAACATTACGCTTTCATAAAACATATTTGAAAAGGTCCCACAACAATTTTAAACGTATTTCCAACCCTTTTTGAAGGTTGGGAATCGATTCCCACTCATAGGAAATCGAATCCTTCTGCACCAGAGGACGAAAATAACGGTCATAAACAGTTATTTTTGCGAAAATGAGTGTGCAAAGGGTCATGGGGGGCCTCTATAAATAGTGACCATTGTTTCCCTTGATGGGACACACCTCTTGATCATAATCCTTGCTTTATTTCACATCATTTGCTTACTTTCTATCATCTTGGTCATAAATCATTCTTGAGCTTTATTCTTGTGAGAGTGTCAACACCCATAGTCGTTCTTCAACTTGTATTATTTGTACTTTGAGAGTAGTTAGCTATTGCCTAAACACCTCCATTTGATTTCATGAATAGTTAGAGGAGTGAACTCTATACTAGAAAGGTCACCAAATTCCTAAGAAAGTTTGGAGTGAAAAAGTGTAAGGCATCAAGAGCCCGAAGTCTTGAATGGTTGTAGTGGTTTGTTAAGCACCCTCAAGCTTGATGGTTAGTAACAAGAATTGATCGAGCGGCTTCAGTCTGGACGTAGGTCACGGTGGTGGTGACCGAACCAGGATACATCTAGTTTGCAATTTCTCTAACATTAATCTCTTTATTTGAGTATTAAAGTTCCTTTTAGATTGTCTCTATATATTCACTTGCTTACTTTGTTGATCACTACACTTTCTTTTACACTTAGATTTTTCCTTATTAAATAAATTTATTGAAAAAATAGTCTTTAAAATAAAAAATGAGGTATTTTGAGAAAAGATTTTGTAAAACTCAATTCACACCCTCTTGAGTATTGAAGCCACTTGTCCAACAATTTATGGTAAGTTATTTTTTATAATAATGTTTATATTTTTCAAACTGAATGTATTTCGAAAGATCACCTAATAAATAAGATTCATTTACCTTTGCAATTATTATTTTTCAATTGATTAATTGAATATTAATTTTTTAATTTAGTAATAAAATATTTATGTCAAAGTGAGAGAAAAAAAAGATAAGAGAAAAAAATAAAATTTAGGACTAAAATGGTATTTTAGTAGTTTTCAATATCTGACGCAATTAATTCTCAAATTTCGATTTTAAAGATAACTTAGTTTTAAATATTTTTAACCTGATAAAAAATGATAACAATGATATTCAAAAATAAAAATAAAAATCAGTCATCCATTAGCTACAAGTATCCTGAAACTTCTCTCTTTTATCTTGTTATTGTTGTTGTTGTTGTTGTTGGTATTATGAAACTTCTCTTTTTATTCCTTATGTTTCTACTTGATTCGCAAGCCTACGTGTTTCGCAAGCTAAATGGTAATTTGATAATTTAAATTTTTAGTCACTCGTACTTGTTAAGCCGTGAATTAAACGCACCGCTTAAACCCAGTCTCTGAATTCTCAAATAGAAAGGTGAATTTGGGGGATAAAAAATTGGAAACAGAAAAATGGGGTGCGTGTGGAGCGACGAGGACAACAGCCACGATAACCAACTCAATTCCTCTTCATGTGACGGCGAATGCGAACGATGCTCCATAATCGGTTTCATTAATTCATTAATGTGATTGAGTCCTTCAAATCTTGAGAGATTTTTTTATTTTTTATTTTTTGGAAACATCTGAGATATTATTTTATTTTTTTGGTGAAAATCTTTGAGAGATTTTTATTTCACACGTTATGGTATCATCGGTCTCATTCAGCTATTAGGGTTGTAATATCCCAGAAAATTAATAGTAATTTATAATAATAATAAATTAATAATAATAATAATAATAAACTATAAATTAGTAGTAATAATGATAATATATATATATATGTATATATATATATTTGATGGTTATAGATAACAGATTATATTATAAATTTTACTTTTGATAAAATGATTTTGTGCGATATATATTGATTTTGATACTTTGTAATATTCCATATTATTAATAATAAAATAATATTAATATATATTTATTAGATGATAAATTATGATTAATTGAATTATTAATTGATTGATGATTTATATATGCATTAATGTTTGATTGGTATTGTTTGATTAATGATTTGATTTGATATGATGAGTCAATCATTAGTCAGCCTTGAGTTAGCAAATAATTTAGTTGTATACCGAGCCATAAGAAATTAAGAATAGAAAGAAAATAGTGAATGAAGCCAATAACTGAGTCAGATACATCAATGAAGAATAAGGAAATAATTGCACGAAACCCATATCCGAGCCCAAAACTTTAACTATAAATAGAGGCCTAGCCTAATCAAATCAATTCACTTTCAATCCTCAATATTTCTCCTCTGCTTCTCTCTTCTTACCTCAAAATTTTATTTATTTATTTTAATTTGGTCACAACCGCTTCTCTTCTCTATTTGCTTTTCCTCCTAGAAGTCATCAAACACAGAGACTAGGTAATCCTAATCTTTAGGTGCTCTTAGATTATAATTTTGTTTGAAAATTATTATATGTAATCCTAATACCTAGGTCCCCTTAGGTTAATTCTGTATGAAGATTTTTATCATGATTCTTAAATTTGAATTATTACATGTGATATTTAGGAAATTTTATTGAAAAAAAGATAGGATTATTATTTTGGAATAAATGGGAATAAAGAATAATTTACTATTATGTGATTATCAAAAACTTTCCTAGTATATGATTTGCAATTGAATTTGAAATCATGAGATTTATGATTTAAAATTGCGATACCCTTTAAAGAAAATTTTCCAAATATATGATTTATGATTATGTGCGATATATGAGTCTTATGAATATGATATTATATATGAATAAATTTGGAAACTATGATTATGACATTAAATTTATTATGTACATGGATGTTATTGAATAATTCTACAAATATGAAATTATGATGCTTTTAAGGAGACTTTCTGAATAAGAGATTTATGATTGAATTGAAATTGTATGTGATTGTAATAAATTAATAGTGGAAGGATAGCTTTGGGATGGTACATCCTAAAGTGATGGACACAACCTTTGGGCTTTATGCCTCCGATATATTTGTAAGATGTGAACAGATATTATCCGTTCTTTCCAAAGTGTTATCTGGCAGGGTTTCCCCTTCTTCTTTTTCACTATATATAATAGCGAGGTTGGTGCAGAAAATCGAATACTATTTCGGGGCTTCGTTTAGTTATTGTTTCTTATATGCTTATGCTGAGGCAGTGACTGGTGTAAGATGGGAAACAATTGTGTTGGATCGAGAAACTCGAAAGATGGAGTATTTCCCTTATTTCTTTCGAGTTCATTTTGTTGTTGGTCACAACCAAGGATTGAAGGGGTTTCACATGACTACGTAGAAATTTCTTGTGGACCTTCACTTGTGAGTAAATGGACAAATCCAAATGACCCGGAGACTATTCATCAAAAGCCTCCTGAGGTAGTGAAATTTGACAAGGGGATGAAGCAGGTGCAGCAGACAACAGATAAAGAGAGCAATAAAACTTCAAAGGAACAAATAAAGCACGTGGAACAGAACACCATTGTACTAGAGCCAGATAGGCAGAAAGAACATAGTAGACCAGCAGAGCTAGCAAAGCGAGAAAATTTCCATAATGTTAAGAAGCAATTAATTGCTGGGCTTCAAGTAGATTCTGTTTTGTAGAGAAAAATGGGTTATCTTAAGGAGTACTACAATTTGGGACCAGAACTTGGGCAAGGACATTATGGAACCACTTTCCTTTGTTGGGAGAAAGCTACTGGGAACAAGTATGCCTGCAAGTATATTCCTAAAGAAAAATTGGTGATAGATGCTGATGTGGAGGATGTGAGGAGGGAGATTCAGATAATGCATCACTTGGCAGGTATTCCCAAT